>NW_025909130.1:0-20897 GCF_018835915.1 Vigna umbellata
TTCCCCTGATGGTATGGAAATTTATTGGCCATGAAGTTAACATCCTCTAAAGCTTCCACTGGAAAGGTGCATTGACCATTGATATGGTCATCTCCACATAGTTCACACATCTGTTGTTGAACCTGTGCAACAATCTTTAACTCTTTTGGCAGTTGTGCAAGTGCCTTTGTGAGATTCTCCAGTTGTTGAATTATTATTTTGTTCTGAGCTAACAAGGCATCATTGGATTGCAACTGTAGAACTCCTTTTTGTTGAATAGGAGCTCCTCTTTCACTGTTCAACTCATTGCCATTAGTAGCCATGTTTTCAATTATTTCAGTTGCTTCCTCTAGAGTCTTCCATTTAATATTGCCTCTAGTTGAGGTGTCTAGCATCAACTTGGTTTGTGAACCAAGACCTCCAAGGAAGAATAGGAATACTTCTACTTCGTCAAATCCATGCGTGGGAGTCTTTCTTAATAGGCTTTTGTACCTGTCCCATGCATGACCTAGTAATTCCTCCATGCCTTGCCTGAAAGATGTGATCTCTTGCTTCCCTTTATTGACCTTGGATTATGGGAAGTATTTGTTCAAAAACTTTGTCACCACAGCTGCCCACTCTGTAAAGCTCGCTTCTGGAAAAGAGTTCAACCAAAGTTCAACATTGCCTCCCAATGAGAAAGGAAACAAGCTAAGTTTGATTGCTTCGTTAGGCACCCCATTTATCTTCACTATATTGCAGATTTCATTAAAGGTTGTGAGGTGCTCAAATGGGCTTTCATGTGACAACCCATTAAATTGATTACTCTTAACCAGTTGGATTAACGCCGGTTTCACCTCCATGTTGGCTGCATTGACCCTCGGTCTTGCTATGCTGTTAAAATGTTGAGGGCCAACCACATTGGTGTAATCTGCAAGAGTCTGTCTAACATTATTATTCTCCATCTCCTCAATGTTATGGTGAGAACCTTGTGGTGAAGGTTGTAAAAGATCTTCTGGAGTAGGGAAAAGTTCTCTAGATGTACGAATTTTTCTCCTCCGTCTACTCTCGTGTAAGCCTTTAAGAAGAGGTTTCGAGGTGTTCTTGCTTCTAGTTCGAATTGCTTCCTGCATACACAAAAAACAAGTCCCTAGAAAAATTTGTTAGCACAAAAAGATAGAGAAGATATAAAATAAGAGATAAGAAGATAAAAGATAGAAAGATAGAAGATAAAATAAAAACAGAAAAATAAAATAAAATAAAATAATAACCGAAAAATAAAAACAGAAAATAAAAACAGAAAATAAAATAAAATAAAATAATAACCGAAAAATAAAAACAGAAATTCAAAATTCGAAATTTAAAATTCAAAATTCAAAAACAAGTCAAAGATAATCAATAATCACACAAATAAACTAGTTAAACCACGAGTCTCCGGGAACGGCGCCAAAAACTTGATGACAAATTTATGAACACCGAAAAACGGCGCCAAAAACTTTTTTAACCCTCGGCAAGTGTGACCGAATCGTATCAAGTAATAAACTCGGTAAGACCAAGTATCGTCCTCCCAAAGGACTCATGGCCTAGTTAGTTATATGATTTCTTGATTATTTAAGACTTGAGAACAAATTGTTATAAGTTTCAAATGCAAAAGACAAAAAGTAAACATGTATGCATGTGATGATCAATGGGAAAGAAGAAACAAAACACGTGAATTGAAATATGTGGATGAGTATTTTGTGGATAGGATGTGTTGGGGCAATCATTCATCTTATCCATTCTCATAAATATTAGGAAATTCATCATCTTTTCATCGATGTTAATGTCACTCTCTTAAAATTACACTAAACCCGATTGTCTCGGCGAAGGAAAGACTAATCATAATCACTAGTTTACAATGTTTGTGATAACTAGCCATTAATCATGCATTATAGTGAACGGACGCTTAACGGCAACCAACCATCATATTCATATGTCTAGGTTTATACTAATGTGGACGAGAGTTTCCCCGGATCTAGATTTTACCGAATGTGTCCATATCAAGAAAACCAATAATCATGACATCGAATGATGAGTTAAAACAATGCATGTTTGAGCCAAAGAGGGAAAAACACCCTAACTAATGATGTTTGAAAGAAACATGTATAATAAATATGATGTTTAAAACAACAAAATTCCATATATGAAGCATCAAAAGATTACATTGATCCCAAAACAATAGGAAGGAGGTTAGTTAACCATTATGCATGGTTGATTGAAACTAGATTGAAATACAATAAGAGAGGTGAAAGGATAGAATCCTAGAGAAAGTTGAGTAGGTTAGCTGATGAGAGGGTCGCACCGACACACAAAGTGTGCATAAAAGATGCAGTGATGGCTAGGATTTGATCCTAGGTCGGCTCTCAAGGACCAATTTGGGTTCAGCTCAGATCAACCGTAGTGGGGGGGTTTTTGAAAATGTTTTTGTATTCGAAATGAACTAAATAAAAACTGGAAAGAAATAAAACAAACATAATTTAAAACACTGAAATAAATAAGCAAACCATGAGGACCGAACTGTCCAACAGATGACCGAACGGTTCTACATTGAGACTAAACTGTTTCTAAAACAAGATGTGTGAACTACTTAAAATTCAGCCGATAATAAAGAAACACTTGGCTAAAAATGAAATGCATATTGAATCTAACTAAATGAAATTAATAATTCAGAAAACTCATGTGCCCAATGAATTGCAATTAGTAAGCAGAAAGTAAGTAAAGTAATGAAATGGGTATAAAAGTAGCACGTGAAAGAGTAGCGGGATGAAAGCAAACTTTGCTAAACTGAAATAAAATGAAAATGTTCACAGGACAGTCTGCTTGTATCTTTCTCAATCATCACCATCTCTCCCCATTAAAACCACATCCTAAATCTCTAAAATCAATGAAAACCCAAAAGCTAATTCCCGTGGTGAGCACACCACTTCTCTGCGGAAAAAAAAAAAAACCGAGACTCTTGATCATGAGTAACCTTGCACAGCAAAAAATGCTCATATATTGAAAAAGAAACCTTCCCCCCCCCCCCAAGAAAAACAAGTGCACGAGACCGAAAAGATTGACGGTGAGCTTTCTAAAAGGAAAGAAAAAAGAAAAGAAATGAGTTCAGCACCACATGTGCTCTCCAGCTGAATGACTAAATGAATTAAATTAAAAGGAGCTATCTAGAAGAAATTGGAATCACTTCAAAAATAAATAAAAGTTTTTCCAGCAAAATGGAAGGAATAAGTAAGTGCACCATGCCTCCAAACAAGGAAAAAAAAAAAAAAGGAAATGAAAATAAGAACTCAACCGTTTTAACCAATCCATTTGTTGTCCGCTACTCCTAACGTGAGAGGCAAAATCCCTCCAACCCGAGAGCTACCTGCTCCCGTGCTACCTCATAATCAGTCACCGTGCTCCATTTTCTACTGTAGCGGCTAGACCTTTAGGACCTATTCAAAGCTGCACTGTTTACTCTGTGCTTCCAAGCTGGACTGCTGGATCGAGGGCTCGCCCTTATTGTAGACGTCACCTCCAGCTCCAAGAAGAGAAAAAATCAATTGCGGGGCGGACCTCCATTACATTGTTAATCCCGTGACTGGACGTGGAAGCTCTGGACTGTGGATCTTCATTGCTCTCGGTGCGCTTGATGGACACTGATGGGTGCACTTCGTCTTTCATAGACCAGCTGCCGTTGTGTGATGGTGATGTGAAACATGAATCAGCCCCACATGACTTTGCTGATAACTTTTAAGAAACTAGAAACTTGGAGTCTTTTTCTCAGCCCATCTACGTGGAAAGCCCCCCATCGTAGCTGCTTTTGCTGGACCGAAAGCCTCCCTAAATCAAGCTGACGTGGCAGCTGGCTGGGGACGCTCCCTTTGTGGATGCGTGATTGAAAACCATCTGCCTGGACCGCTGGTCGATGTTGCCATCTTGTCCAAACCACGCGTGGAGTGCGTGGATGCCGGTGTGCATCCCTATCCAAAAATGCAAGCTGCTTTTCGATGTGCACCCCCAAAAATGCTTTTCTATGCACCTTTTTTTTCCAGCACCTCCCTTGTTGAAATCCACACCTCTCAATCATTTTAGTTTATAAAGCAAAATTGATGGGTGGTATTTTTTCACCTCCAAATGTCACCAAATATGATCCAACAATTTCCCTACAATTAATTAATGCAAATAATTAGCTCAAATAATTCAAATTAATTAAAATAGAATTTTGGTCAAATAAGCACAATTATCACAAACACAGGAAAATATCGGAAACATTTAAGCACAATTCCCTGATTAAATCGGTACAATATAAGCTAAAGTGAAATTGAGGAAAATATTGACTCATCAGTAGCCTAGCAGCCAAGATCTTCCTCTAAGGGGTGGAAAGGTGTGTGTTTGCTTCATACTCTGCCAAAGATACAAACCCTAGAAGTCTTAAAGCTTATATACTATTCTAAAAATTACAGAAAAGTAGGCCTAAGCCCAAAATAATGGCGCTCAGGGGTAAAATACCACTCAGCGGTAAGTGCGGTGTTGAATTCTTCCCCTCAGCTGCACTTTCACCCTTTCAGTGGTGCCAACGAGTGTTAATTAGTACCGCTCAACGGTAAAGTGACGCTGAGCCGTACTTGCGGCTTATCTTCTTTTGCACTTTTTGAGTTCTTTTACGATTTCATGTCTATCCTTCTTCATTTATTTCATCAAATTCACCTTAAAACCTCATAAAATATGAAACAAGCACTAACCTGGCCACTCTCTTATTTCCAAAAATATAAAACAAAAAGCATGATTCCAAGCTAGTTTCTAAGTGTTAAAGGTGGCTTTTAGTATCAATTTAAGCATGAAATAAATTTTTTCAACTGTTATCACTTACAACCGAGCACACAGGTGGGGATATGGATGAGTTCCATAATGTGGTGGATTGGCCAGAGGAGCAAATCCAAGGTAACAGAGCTGGAGCAGCTGAAGCTTCAGCTATGGAGGAAGATGAAGATGATGATGACGCATTTGAGGATGCTGTAGATAATGAAGCGGAGGAAGATACAGATGATAGCACAGGCTGATGAGGAGGACATGCATCTGCTGATGGATGCTATTGATAACAGTTGAAAAACTTTATTTCATGTTAAAATTGAACTAAAAGCAACCTTTAACACTTAAAAACTAGCTTGAATCATGCTTTTTTTATTTTTGAAATAAGAGAGTGGACAGGTTTATGCTTATTTCGTGTTTTGTAGGGTTTTAAGTGAATTGTGAGAAGAAGTGAAGAAGGAGAAGATATGGAATCAGAAAAGATACTCAAAAAGTGCAAAAGGAGAAGCCGCAAGTCATCCGCTCAGCGGCATTTTACGCTGAACGGCACCCTAGGCTCACGAGGCAGCTGAGGGGAAATGCGCTAGGGGAAGTAACACACGCACTTACCGCGAGCGGCACTTTAGGCGTCTTGGCCTAATTTCTGTAATTTAGAAATAATATATAAGCTTTAGGACGTCCTAGGTTTGTATCTTGGTGGACGAGAAAAGAAGGGAAAACACCTCTTTTCCACCCTTGGGGGGGTGATTGGAGTGTGAGGCTTCCTCTATCTCTTTCTGGGTTTCTCTATCTCTTCCATTCTGTCATTTTTGTATTCATTAGTTCCATGAAATATGGAACTAAACTGTATTGTTTGTGGGGAATCAATGTATCTTTTGAAGCTCTCATATATGGAATTGTGTTTTACATCTTTTAATTAAACATGTTTTCTTTCATATTAGTTAGGGTTTTTCCTCTTTGCTTAAGCTGCATGTTTAACTCATTCGATGTCACAGATTATTGGTTTTGGCGATAAGGACCTACGGGAATCTAGATCCGGGGAATTCTCCAACAGTATATAACCTGATATGATGGTTGTTTGTCGTTAAGCTCTGTTCACTATATGCATGACTTAATCTTAGGGAACAGGACATTGTTAAACTGTGATTATGTAGGAGAAGCCATCTAGAATGGTATTTAGAGAGTGGCTTAACATATGATGAGAATGTGAATTCCTAAAAAATATGAGAGTGGATAAGATGAATTGATTCCCCAACAACATATCTCATACATATTTCATACGTGTTTTTTTTTTTTTCATTGATCAAAATTACATGGCATAATATTATTTGTCTTTTGCATTGAAAACATAAATATTGTCTTTACATCTTACTAATCAAGAAACCAAACTAACTAGGCCATGGAGTCTTGGAGAGACGATACTGGTCTTACCAGTTTATTACTGATACGATTCGGTCACAACTTGCCGATTTAAAAAAGTTTGTGGCTTTTTCGGTGTTCATAAAATTGTCATCAAGGTTTTGGCCCGCCGTTTCGGAGGGGAACTCCTGTTTTAACTGAGTTTTTAATTTGTGTGATTATGATTATCTTGACTTATTTTGAATTTCTGTTTTTATTTTCTGTTTTTATTTTTCGGTTTTTTTTATTTTATTTATTTTGATTTTTCTGTTTTCTGATTTTTCTGTTTTATTATTTTCTGTTTTTATTTTCTGTCTATCTTTACTATTCTTATCTCATTTATATTATCTTTTTGTGCTAACCAAATTTTTTCTAGGGTTTTTTTGTTCTTGTTATGAAGGAGGCCATATTAAATGGAAAAACTCCAGAGGAAGCCCAGAAATTATAGAAAAACATGGCTACCAGTGAGAATGAGCTGCACAATGAGAGAGGGAGGAGCTCCTATGCAACAAAAAGGGGTTCTCCCAATTACAGACACATATGCCTTGTTGCTCAAAATAAAATTCTAACTCAACAGCTGGAAACTCTGACGAAAAACTCTTGCACAATTACCTAAAAGTTGAAACTGCTGCACAGGTACAAAACCCAGTGTGCGACTAGTGGAGGTTACCATATCAATGGTTCAATGTGCCTTTCCAGTTTGAAGCTGTAGAGGATGTTAATTTCATGGCCAAATCAATTTCCATACCGTCAAGGGAATTACAATCAGGGTGGGAGGACACCAACACCAAGCATTGTCAAGGACAAACTGGGCAAGCCTAATCAATATAATAAGCAGCAGCAGCAACCAACTTTTGGCAAAAATTATCTATGCTTAATGAAAGGATTCCAACAAGGTTGGAAGAAACTCTTCTTCAGCAATTCTACAGAAAAACTGAATCTGCTCAAAAAGCACTGAAGTGCTATAAGAATTTGGAGATAGATTCAAAAATGGGTCAGATTACCAAGCAATGAAAGAAGGCCAAATAGAATTTTGGGGGCTTAATACTGATGTTAACCCCAGAGAAGAGTGCAGGTAGTAAAGAGTGTGAAATGAAGAGATAATTGATATAGAAGGAGGAGAAACAGAAGAAAAAAAAGAAATAGATGAAGCGAAATTATTTTTCTTTTCCAAGAAATCAAAGAGAAATAATTGATTTCACAAATATTCAAGATGTGGATAATGATGCACCTTGGGAGAGATTCTACAGAAAATCAAGTGTACACAAAATCTGATGAGAACATCTCTACAAAGAAGCGGAAGGTAGAGGTGATGAGCAAAGAAATTGTATAATGTTTAATAAAAAAGAGCCAATTCCCTCCTAAAGAACAAATCCAGGGCAAGTTTTTTTCTATCCCTTGTAACCATAGGGAAGAAAACGGTGAAAGAAAGATCTTCTTGATTTAGGTTCAAGTGTTTTAACTTGATACCTTATTCTTTACGGAGCAAATCGGCAATGTTTAAAGTGAAACCTGCAAGGTTAAAATAGTAATGGCCGTGGATCCTCAAAGGAAGCATGTGGGATTGTTAGAGGACATTATAGTTTGTGTTGGCAAAGTTTCAGTTCTTGGCAAACTTTTGTGGTTGAAGATGGAAGACAGAGGAAGATACCTATATTCTTGGAAGAACGTTATGACACGGCCCCAGAGCTATTATTGATGTAATGAGGTATAGTGGGTGCTCAGGACAGAGAGGAGAGAGTGGGGTGGTAGACGTCTTCAAAGATGAGACACAAGCAAGGGAGGAAGAGGAGAAAGAAGGAAGAAGCTAGTTATAAAGCTGCATTTCGAGTGCACCCATCATGACTAGCCATAAAGATGAAAATCTCAAGATTTCAGGTAAAACCATGGTTGTTGTTTTTTTTTAAGGGTACCAAGGAAGAAGAGATTGGAAGAGGAGGAGAAATTCCTAATGACTAGGGAGAAAAGAAAACTCCAACTTGGCTCCCTGTAAGAATCAAAACCAATTGTGGGTTGGAAGGGCTTTTTAAAGAGAAGGAGATGATAGAGGATAGGTCTCCATATTCTAGAGAACTAAAACGTTCAAAGGAAACAGCTGAGGAGGTGGTGGTGGAATGACAACATCTCAATATAAAGAAGAAGGAAATTGAGCTTACGGGTCAAGGATAATGACATAAAAGAGCGCTTGCTGGGAGGCAACCCAGTGGATTTAAAGACTTTTGATTTGGTTTTGTAATTTTTAATTGTGAACATTATTTTTGTAATTATTTTTGTTGGAGATAGCATCTACTGAAGGATGCTAGGTGGGAAGTATCTACTGAAGGATACTATGTTTTGTAACACCTACTGATGGGTGTGGTAAGAAAATTTTGCACCTACTGATGGGTGTTGGTGGATTTTGGGTCAGGCTCGTGACGTTAAACAAGCGCTACCTGGGAGGCAACCTTGAGTTGATTGAATATTCTGTTGTTTATTTTAGTTAGGGTTTGCATATTAAGCATTTTAAAACATCGAATTGCAGGGAACCAGTGAGGGGCATGTATGGAGGCACGTAGGTTAAGAAAAGAAGGCGAAAGAGCACATCACGAAAAGTGCCGCTGAGCGGCAACGTACCGCTGAGCGTGGGGTACTCTCGAAGATGCGGCTTTAGTTTACCCTTAGCGGGCCCGAGCCCATTAGGTAGTTTATAACCCCAAGCTGCGTTTTTAGGTCTATTCTTTCGCTCTCTTGCACAAACACTCAAACATACCTTCTCAAGTTTCCACATATTTTTCACTCTTGCCTCTAAGAAAATTTCTCTTCCACTCACCTTTTCACTAGTGTACCTTCAAGTTTGGGGTGGAAGAGAGTATCTTAGATTGGAAACATTACTCATTGCATTCAGTATCTCCACACGTAAGTAAAATGATTTGTTATTCTTATAGGGTTTTTGATTTTGAATGTGATGAAAAAGCATGAAAGTTAGGTTTTGATCTATGACATGATTTGATGATATATTTGAGTGGGAACGATTAAACTGCATGATTAGAACTGGAAAAACTGATGAAAATTGCATTTGGTGGAGTTTAGGACAGCTTTAAAACAAGATTTCAAAAATCGTAGAGTTACCGCTAGGGGTAGGTAATCTGCAGCTAGCGCACTTGCCAGATTTGGTTTTTTCGAATTTGCGTGTTGGAATGTCGCACTGGGGGCGCGGAGGGGGAATTCTGCACCTAAGGGGATGTGGTTTAGCTCGAAAGGAGGTTGTGTCTATGTTTTACCTAATGACTTAACATCATTGTTCTGTGTTTTGTATTGGTTTGAATGGAATGGCATCCTCTTCAGGAAAAAGATTGAAAACATGGAAACCAACAGAAAGGGGAAAAGGAACCCGAGCAACCCCACTCTAGCAGGTTCCTCTCTCGAAACATGATGAAGCACTTTAGGGTGGTTCAGGACAGGAGACTTATGAGGAGAGAAGGTGAAATGATACCTAACTTGCTCCTCAATTTGGAGAGCACGAGAGCAAGTGTTGAGGGAAGATGGGGGAAAAGCTAGCCCTTATCCGGCACCTGCCAACATAGCTTGTGGTATAAAGGAATTTTACACCAATGCTAAGAAGATTGGTGATTATCTTAGCTGAGGAATTATTTGGGCTATGTTAGAGGCCAGGCTATCAGGTATGATCCTGATTTATTAATAACTTCCTAGACCACTGTAGTGGGCTGGTGAGCCGTGCCAGTTTCTCTTTGCATGGAGGGAAGGTTGCTGTATGAGGATGTGGAGAGGAGTATTGTGTATATACCTGGAGGACACTTCCAAAGGAATAGATCTGGCTCAGTGGTTAACATGAGGAGGACGGAAATTTGACTCCTCTTGCAAAGTATTGGAGGCGTTTCTAATGCCAAAATTCAGCCATGTTCACGTTTGTGTCAGATATTACTCTCAGCAGGGCATTCTCATCTACGTGCTATCAGAAACTTGAATGTGTAATTGTAAATTGGGCAGGTGATAGCTGACGAGATTAGTGTGTTGTGCCAATACCTCAAACAAACAAAGCCACCACTGGGCATCCCTTTTGATCAGCACTTTGCAAGTAGCTGGGGTGGGACTTATGCTACAACATGTGAGAGGGAGGCCAAGGAAAAAGCTATTGATGAGGTCCTTATGACAGGCAGTACTGTGGAGGTGAGGAAGCAGCTCAGCCAGTTCCACCACCCGTGCTGTAGAGAGAGAGGGAGCACAGAGCCAAGACATCGCTGAGACACATGAAGCAGAACCATTCCAGATGATGGCCGTATATGTTCTATAGGTGCTCAGTTGCCCCAGTCCATTCACACGAGGGCAGGTGGCTCTGCTAAGATTGATTGTGGGGGATGTAGATTACACCTTCCAGCAACAGGTGGACTATGGATTGAATTCAAGAATGTGGTAGCTTGGCACAGAGGAACCAGTGCAGGGAGCGAGCTGGAGCAGCTGAGCTTCAGCTAGAGAGATGGAAAGAAGATTGAAGTGTGGAAGCTGATATGATTGATGCATTGAAGATGATGAAGATGAGGAAGAGAAGAAGATACAGAGACAGCTCAGACTAATGAGGAGCCTGAGATAGCATTTANTCTCCTCAATGTTATGGTGAGAACCTTGTGGTGAAGGTTGTAAAAGATCTTCTGGAGCAGGGAAAAGTTCTCTAGATGTACGAATTTTTCTCCTCCGTCTACTCTCGTGTAAGCCTTTAAGAAGAGGTTTCGAGGTGTTCTTGCTTCTAGTTCGAATTGCTTCCTGCATACACAAAAAACAAGTCCCTAGAAAAATTTGTTAGCACAAAAAGATAGAGAAGATATAAAATAAGAGATAAGAAGATAAAAGATAGAAAGATAGAAGATAAAATAAAAACAGAAAAATAAAATAAAATAAAATAATAACCGAAAAATAAAAACAGAAAATAAAAACAGAAAATAAAATAAAATAAAATAATAACCGAAAAATAAAAACAGAAATTCAAAATTCGAAATTTAAAATTCAAAATTCAAAAACAAGTCAAAGATAATCAATAATCACACAAATAAACTAGTTAAACCACGAGTCTCCGGGAACGGCGCCAAAAACTTGATGACAAATTTATGAACACCGAAAAACGGCGCCAAAAACTTTTTTAACCCTCGGCAAGTGTGACCGAATCGTATCAAGTAATAAACTCGGTAAGACCAAGTATCGTCCTCCCAAAGGACTCACGGCCTAGTTAGTTATATGATTTCTTGATTATTTAAGACTTGAGAACAAATTGTTATAAGTTTCAAATGCAAAAGACAAAAAGTAAACATGTATGCATGTGATGATCAATGGGAAAGAAGAAACAAAACACGTGAATTGAAATATGTGGATGAGTATGTTGTTGGGGAAATCAATTTCATCTTATCCACTCTCATATATTTTAGGAATTCATCATTCTTTTCATCAATGTTAAGGCCACTCTCTAAATTACCTTAAACCTGATGTCTCGGCGAAGAAATCCTAATCATAATCACTAGTTTACAATGTCTTGTCTCCCTAGCAATTAATCATGCATTATAGTGAACAGAAGCTTAACGACAAACAACCATCATACTCCATGTCTAGGTTTATACTACTGTTGGGAGAGTTTCCCCGGATCTAGATTTCCCCGTATTTGTCCATATCGACAAAACCAATAATCATGACATCGAATGAGTTAAACAATGCATGCTTTGAGCAAAGAGGAAAAGCACTAACTATTAATGAAAGAAAACATGTATCTCAAATAAGATGTCTAAACACAAATTGCATATATGAGAGCTTCAAAAGATTACATTGATTCCCCAACAACAATACAAGTTTAGTTCTCTATCGTCATGAAAGAACTAGATGAACAATGGAATGAAAGAATGGAAGAGATAGAGAAACCCGAGAAAGAGAAGAGGAGAGCCGTCACCATCTCCAATTCTACCCCCAAGGGGTGAAAAGTGTGTTTCGGCTTCATTCCTAGCCAAAGATACAAAACCTAGGACGTCCTAAAGCTTATATACTATTCTAAAAATTACAGAAAAATAGGCCCAAGCCCAAAATAATGGCGCTCAGCGGTAAGTGCGTGTGTTGAATTCTTCCCCTCAGCTGCACTTTCACCCCTCAGCGGAGCCAACGGGTGTTCATTAGTGCCGCTCAGCAGTAAAATGGCGTTGAGCGGTACTTGCGGGTTCTGTTCTTTTGCACTTTTTGAGTTCTTTTCTGATTCCATCTCTTTCCTTCTTCACTTCTTTCATCAAATTCACCTTAAAACCTTCATAAAACACTGAAATAAAGCATAAACCTGTCCAACTCTCTTATTTCCAAAAATATAAACAAAAGCATGATTCCAAGCTAGTTTCTAAGTGTTAAAGGTTGCTTTTAGTATCAATTTTAAGCATGAAAATAATAGTTTTTCAACTGTTATCAACAGCACACTTTGAAAAAGTTTGTGCAAAACCACAAGTTTTAATCGACTTACATCATAATCAAGTCGATTTAAAACTGCTATTTTGCCACACAATTTAAGTTCAACAAAAGTGCATGTGGTTTTCCTTTTCTAAAACATATGTCATGCATTCGCAGATAAGATCTCATGTAAAACACAGTGAATTTCAATGATCAACACAACACAAACATGTTCTCATATAATCATAGTCATGAAAGTAATATACATGTAACACCTAAACACATGTGTTATTAATTATGTGTTGTCATCATAAAAAACCAGAAGCTCTAAGATTGTAGGTTCAGCTAAACCAGTGCTCCCCTTATCAACAATCTCAACATCTACTTTCTTTTCAAGCGTCCACTTTTGTTTAATTGCGTACATCAGAAAAACATCTTCTGTCATCATTCTGTTGACCATCCAAATATGATCAACATATTTGATGGGAAAAAGATAAGTGATTTTTCAAATCTGTAGAACCCTTGGAGGGGCATAACTGCTTTTATAACTTGAAGTTTCGTATTTATATGATTCAATTTTTAAGTTTCTTGAACTTGTTTGCTACAAAATTAGTGGATCTGATTTCGGAGAAAACAACTCCAAGAAACTTTAAAAAATGAATCATTAAAAAATGATCAAACTGTGCAATTGTATAAAGTTAAGCATTATATTTATAGAGTCAATTCAAAACCTTTGGTAACAGCACAAAATTAATGCTCACAACCACTCCAATGCCTTTCACGTCGAAGCCCCCTAGAGTTAGACGTTCTATGGGAATTTAAAAAGGAAAAAGAAAAAAAAGAGTGACCTTTGTCTTCGGATAACGAATAATACGTGAGATGCCCAAGGAATTCGATGTTTATTGTTAGATTAAAAGAAAAAAGAATTAAACCAAAAAGACACTTTGGAAGTCTGAAGAAATTGTCGTCAACCTCTTCGTTTCTAGCAGCAAACTGCATTTTCCGATATATCATTTCAGTAGACTGTCTTTTATTATTGAAGCCCATATCTGGCCCATATCAACAAGAAACTGAATTGTAAGGAACCTCCTGACATTCATGCAATTCATACATCATGCTACGAATGAGTTAAACAAAGCATGTAATAAGCATAGATGAATTACTCTAACAATTAATGAAAAAGCATGTGTTATTAAGAATCAATTCAAATACATGAGGTTCACAAGGTTACATCATTCCCCAACAACAAATAAAGTTTAGTTCACCATAGACATGATGAAACTAGATGAATAATGGAAAAGCACGAGAGTGGAAGAGTGTGTTGTTGTGCTGCTCCAACCAGAGATACAATCCCTAGGACGTCCAAGTCCTTAAATAGAACATAAAAATAACAAAAACAAGGTTCGGCCCATGTCGTTGGCGCTCAAGCGCCTAAGTGGGGCGCCCGGGCGGTGTACGACACCTTAATGGTGCTCAAGCGTCCCTGGAAGGGTGTCTGGGTGCGAAACGACACTAAATTCTGCACTCTGGTTGACTTTTCTACACTTTGGTTGGCTTTTCTGCATTCCAACTACTTTGTACTTTAACTTTTTTTTCAAATCATTCCAACAGCCAACAAAATCAATGGAATTTAGTAATAAAACCATCAAGTATAACCTCAACTCTCTTATTCACAAAACTAAAGCAAAAAAATGATTCCAAGCAAGTTTCTAAGCAGAAAAGGGTGCATTTAGTGTCAAAATTACATCATAGATAACGATATTTTTACCCGTTATCAACAAGAAGCAAGGCATTAAGTGAAATGCAAGCTATATTTATATATGAACCGATGACGTACATTAGATCATGTAATTATGCTCAGTATCTTGTATGAACGTTGAATCCCAGCCGAATTCGACGTTCAAACATCATTAAGTGAAAAAGTAAAAAAACTCTGAATACTGATAATAACTGCTTCTAACGAAAAATACGTCGAAGATCTATGAGGCTTGGACGTTAAAGTGAGAGTTTAAAAGAAAAAAGAAAAAATAATAAAAAATGGAGCGAACTATGGCTTTTGGATGAAGATTAAAACGTCAAATACCAGCCGAATTTGACGTAATATTTTGGTTACACAATTAATGGTCCCAACCACTCCAATGCCCTTCACGTTGATAATCAAGTAGACCCATTGTAAACCTATCCTACATAACTTCGGTAATCAAATTCATGTTAACTTTTTTCTTCTGTTTTTCTTTTTTTCCTTCACTAAATGAAGACATTTCTTTATTAACCATGAAGGCATGGGGAAAAATAGAGGAAAATGTTAACACTTATGAATTTCAAGTAGACCCTTTTAAAACTTATCCTACATAACTTCAGTAATCAAATTCATGTTAACTTTTTCTTGTGTTTTTCTTCTTTTCCTTCACTAAACGAAGACATTTCTTTGTTAACCATGAATTCATAGGGAAAAAACATTGGAAAAAGTTAACACTTATGAATTTCAAGTAGACCCTTTTAGATGTTGTGTTTTGTAAAAGGGGATTTCTTTTTGTAAAAGGGGATTTCTTTTACTTCCTAGTTTTGGTTATAATATGTTCCATCATCTTTGGTCTTCATTTTAGATGTTGTGTTTTGTAAAAGGGGATTTCTTTTTGAAATCCTTTAAGATATAGGACGTCGGTGATCTAAAAAAAAGACGTCAATCTCCAGGCCTTTGCATCGAATGCACTCAATATTCGACGTCAACTGTATAAATTTAACTTGTCTTGGAGTTGTTTCCACCATAGGAAATCAAATAGCTCTGAAATCTAATGGTAGAAGACAACTCCAACACAATATAAAAATGATTCATACATTGTTGAATGATGAAGTTTAACATCTTTATATAATTATTTTAGATCTTAAAATTGTTGCAGCATTAAACATATTGTGAACCATATTTCTTTTTCCTAAGCACTTCCCTTTCAATAAGATAACCTAATCATTTCTGTACTATAAAAAGCATTTTGTTGACTTGAATTTCAAAGGCCACCTTCATATGAACTGAGACCTGAATGCGGCACTTTGAAATTCAAGTGAGCAAATTGCAATTTGAGGAAAAGAAATGCTTTGAAATCTAAGGAAAAGAAAACAAAAAGGAAATAAAAACCATGAATCCAAAAATGTTCAACTTATGTTAGTTTGTCTAGACCTGTAGTCCTAATCTCCCAACATTCATTTTGGGTCAACCAGTCTCCACCGTCAAACTTAACCTGCCTTAATCTTCGACCCAACCCATTCTGTCTTAATTTTTGGTCTAGATCTGTCTGACTATTCTCCTTACATGCTCTCTTCTCGATCTTTGACTTAGTGTGATTCATCTCTGCTGCTAACTTGTCTACATATTTTTTTCTAACTGACCTATCTCATCTTTTTTCCACAATATGCTATCTTAACCTTCTGTTTATCAGTCAACTTAATTTTTTCTCAAACTTAAATTATTATAATTTAAAAATCAATCAAACCTATCTTTAGCCTAAAACATTCATTTCAAATTACTTTTAATAATACAATAATATTTATTATGATTTTAATTATTGTGATCTATAACTAAAACCCAATTCTCATAAAATATTATTATTATCATTTTCCATATGAAATTAAATTAATATTTTAAAGAAACAAAACTTTATTCTCTTTAAATTTCACCGACAAATCGTTCTTATATTTTATAATATGTAAATATTATAAGATAAATTTACACAAATTTATAATATAAAAATACTAAAAATATTGTAAATCTTATCTTAAAATATAAAGGTAATGGTGGGTTATGGGAGGTTTGTAAAGGATAAAAACACAGAAAAGGGTGGGAGGTTGAAGAAGAAAACCTCGAATATCCGTAACGTTGCATTTCTAATGGGAGATTATCTTAAAATGTAAATCTTATATTAAAATATAATGGTAATGGGAGGTTATGAGAGGATTTATAACGGGAAAAAGAAAAATAGATGGGCGCGAGGATGAAGAATAAAACGTCGAATGTCCGTGGAATTCGACGTATCTTTATCTTTTTTCAAACTCTTTGTCTTCTGGGGACAATTAGTATGTCGATGCCCACTATAATTCGACGTCTCGTTTGTATTTTCTAAGCTGAGAAGTTGAGAAGTTATTAAGAAGTCTAGATTGTGAAAGACGTTCCTAGAATTCTATTCAGAAATGGCTTCTCCATCGTCGTCATCAAGAATAAAAGAGAAGGTTGCCCGGGTTAAAAGAAACGCAAACCCATCTGGATGGATAAGTGATCCAGAGATTCGAGGAAAGTTTTTATACTGGACACATTTAAAAAATATAGTTCCTCACAAGTATCTGGACCTGCAATTGTTCAAGAAAGAAGGGTTCCTTTCTCAAGAATGGATTGCATATCAAGGGCTTATTGATTTTGTGCAGATGAAAGAACATTGCTCTCCATATTTGGTTGAGGTTTTCTACACAAACCTGAGGGTTGTAAATGGGGTCATTCACTCAAGGGTAAAAGGTGTTAACATTACTATTGAGGATAATGTTTGGTCAGATATTGCTGCACTGAAAGCTGAAAGGTTTGGATTCTCATATCCGTGATTCTAAGTCAAACATATGGCTAACAAAGAGAGCTATATATACAAACTGCTTAAGATATCCAGGAGGATACATGGTGGATAAGCAGTACTTACATGGTGGCTTAAACAAAGAGGAGAAAATTATTGCTTAGTCCTGACTTGGCTATTGCTGCCTGGAAGATTGAACGAGGACAGAATGTCAACAAAAGATGTATTTCTGTTGAATGCTATCAAGACTAGAATCCCAACCAACTGGGTTGTGGTACTAAAAGACCACATGATCGTTGTAGGAGATAATTATGCACACAAATTTCCATATGGAGTATTTATCAGCAAGGTGCTGGAACTCCAAGGACTAGATGTATCTAAAGAAGAAAGAATTGAGTGCAGAAGGTCACAAGAAATTGGTATACCAAGTCTGTCATCTATTGGGCTGAAAAGGACCGTGAATGGATGGTTCTTCACTGATGAGCAAACTGTTGGAAGTCCACCTACTCGTGATCAAGATCATAATAAAGATTTTGGTGATGAAGATTCAATGGAATCTTCTTGATAATAATAGGGAATACTTTTCTATGTTTTTCTATTAATTTTGTAATCATGGCTATTAAGCCACCTATTGTTTCTATATTTCTTTCGATTTTATTTTGAAATGAAATGAAGATTTCTTTTAGTAAACGATCTGTGAATTGTGAATGTTGATTGCATTGTATGTGGACTAGCCCTCAATCTTGTTGAGATGAGAAGATTATGCAGTTCTGATATTGATCAAAAATTGATCACTAGTTAAAAGTGCAAATTTCAGTACATTGCTAACTTGAATCAATTAAGGAAGAAGTAAAAAGAAAAAAAATTCATGTATGATTTTAAAGAAAAAAGAATGATAAGAGCGCCAGCTTTTGCTATTGGTGGAAGAAAAAAACGTCGAAGCGCTATCGAATATGACGTTCTATTAATGTGGAGTTAAGAGCACACCATTAATGCTCCCAACATAATTCAATTTCCTTCATGTCATTGCCCCGCAGCCTTCGACGTTCTATGAGAGGGCAAAAACAAAATATATCCAAATGTACGGTACTTTTTGATTCATTGAAATGTACTTCATCGAAATGTACTTTTTGATCCAAATTGATACCAATGAGGAGCATTGGTACTTTGAAGATAAAAGATTTTTGATGATGCTGCAAGTGATAAAACTCGAAGAATCAAGTTATAATTGTTTTAAAAGAACTTTTGTAGCTTGCAAATGTATTAGGAAAGATTTCAAACATGGAAAACTTAGAAATTTCGTATACTTAAGATAGTTACGCATATAATGGATTATGTGGTGGTAATAATCGATTATCATGAGCTTTCTTGAAAACCCATTTCGCTATGGAATAATCGATTATTACTTCAAATAATCGATTATCACTGGTCCTGATGAGAACTGCACAAGTCCCTGGAATAATCGATTGTTCCTCAGGATAATCGATTATTACTTTTTGAAAAACCCTGTAACGGACTTAAATAATCGATTATCACTAACAATAATCGATTATCACTGGCAGTTATAATCTGTCTTTTCAACTTCTGACCAGCTGTCTATATATAGTTGTTTTAAAACCCTTAGTGGGTCAACTTTGAGCTTTTTAAGAATACAGTGAAACTGAGGAAGTTCTAAAAAGTTGGTTCATTGCATTGCATGATCTCGTGAATAGGAGAAGCTCGCGCTTTGTGTGTCAAATTTCGTAGCAGTTCTCTTCGAGTTGGCAACGCTGCTATCTTCCAGTTCGTTGGTCGAAGGAAGATTCTGACTACACTGTTTCGGTTCGTTGGTCAAAGGAAAGTGTGGTTGCTCACTTCCGGTTCGTTGGTCGAAGGAAGCACCCTTCCGGTTCGTTTGTCGATGGAAGGTTTTATGATTATAATTCTCTTTCACTCTATTGTAATCTGTTGAACTTTTTTTAGTGAAAATCGTTAATTAGTTTTTATAGTGATTAACAACTGGACGTAGAATCTTTTGATTCGAACCAAGATAAAAATTCTGTGTGTGAAGTTTTCTTACTCCCTACACTCTTTATAATTTTTGCACATTAACTGTTCGATAAATTTTCTAAAATGGACTATCGTAACTTGAGTTGTGACCGTAACACACTTTTCGCTTATTTTATTCCGCTGCGCGACTATACGATATCGGTTGTACTGATATTGACAATTGGTATCAGAGCTTGCTTTGATATTCTTTTAAACTTTTGCGAAAATGGTCGGTCATCAAACTCAAGTGTATGCCGAAGGTGTTTCCATCAACCGACCACCACTTTTTATTAGTGATAACTATGCATTCTAGAAAGTCATAATGGAAATATTTATGGGGTCTATTGACAGAGGCATCTGGGAAGCTATACAAAATGGTCCTTATATTCCAAAAAGTATCGTTGATGGTGTAGAAGTAGAAAAACCATACTTTAACTTGACTGCTGAGGAAAATAGAAGAGCGCAATTTGGTATTAAGACTCGTAATATTATTTCATCTACTATTGTACTTGATGAATTCTATAGAATTTCAGTTTGTAAGACAGAATAGGAAATGTGGGAGGTCCTTAGAGTCACACATGAGGGTACACATGATGTGAAACGCGCAAGGAAGAACACGCTCATCCAGGAGTATGAGATGTTCAGAATGGAGCCTGGAGAAGCAATCTCAGATGTTCAAAAGCACTTCACTCACATTGTGAACCACTTGACAGGGTTGGGTAAGACTTTTGACACTGATGAATTAAATGTAAAAATATTGAAATCCTTGGACAAGTCTTGGTAACCAAAGGTGATTGCCATCTCGGAGTCTCAAAACCTCACTCAGATGTCTATGGCGATTCTCTTTGGAAATCTTCGTGAGCACGAGCTTGAGTTGAAAAGATTAATTGCAGAAGAGGATCAAGGAAAAAGAAAGACACTTGCCTTTAAATTTGAAATTTCTAAGGGAAAAAGTTCGAGAAAAATTGAAGATGATGATTCCGATGATGAAGAAAACATGAGCCTCATGATAAAGAAGTTTGCAAAATTCAGGAGAGCAAAGGGAAAAGATAAGTACCATGAAGAAAGAAAAGAAAATCAAGGTCCTCCATCAAGCGTCAAGTGCTATGGATGCGGAGAAAGAGGACATGTGAAAACTGATTGTCCTGAGAACAAGAAAAGTGAAGAAAAGAAGGAAATAAGATTTCCCAAGAAGAAGAAAGCCTACATAGCATGGGAAGAAAACACTTCTAGTTCTTCAAGTGCCAGTGAATCAGATGAGGAAGCAAATCTCTGTATAATGGCAGACTTGGAAGATGTTGGAAGCCAAGTAAGTGATTTTAGTTTTGAGTCAAGTGATGAATTTGATTTACAAAAGGCATTTCTTGAATTGTTAAATGAATCTGAAAAACTAGATGCTGCTGATAACAGTTGAAAAACTGTTATTTTCATGATTAAAATTGACACTAAAAGCAACCTTTACACTTAGAAACTAGCTTGAAATCATGCTTTTCTTCATGTTTTTAGAAATAAGAGAGCTGGACAGGTTTATGCTTGATTTCAGTGTTTTTGTGCAGGTTTTAAGGTGAATTTGGTGAAAGAAGTGAAGAAGGAGAGAGATGAAATTAGAAAAGACAACAAAAAGTGCAAAAAGGAGAAGCCGAAGTCACCGCTCAGCGGCAGTTTACCGCTGAGCGGCACTCAGGAGCTTGCGGGAGGTCCGCTGAGGGGCAAAATGGCCGCTGAGGGGAG
>NW_025909130.1:23504-58041 GCF_018835915.1 Vigna umbellata
ACGTACGGGGAAGTCTAGATCCGGGGAATTTCTCCCAATTTTATATTGGTTGTCGTTAAGCTCCTGTACTTATGAACTGATCATTAGGAATGCTAGGAATTGTATGAACTCGTGATTAGGGAGAAGCCTTCTGGAAAGGTACATTAGAGAGTGGCATTAACAATGGTGATTTGACTTTTGAATTCCTTAAAATATATGAGAGTGGATAAGATGAAATTGACCCCCAACAAACATATTCATATCTATTATTCATTGAAAGTGTTTAGTTTTTGATTTTTGCCATTGATCAATATTCATGCATACATGTTTATTTTCTGTCTTGCATTCTAAACCACAAATATTTCGTTTGTAAGTCTTAGTTAATTAAGAAACCACATAACTAAACTAGGCCGTGAGTCCTTTGGGAAGAACGATACTTGGTCTTACCAAGTTTTATTACTTGAACGATTCGGTCATACTTGCCGATTGAAAACAAGTTTGTGACATCATAATTTGGTGTTCATAAATTTGTCCATCAGCTGCTCATAAAATTCTAAAAAATGATTTTAAAGATTTGCAAACTAAATATGAGAAAGCTTTAGATGCAGAAGTGGTATTAAGAAATAAAGTTAGTAATCTAGAAACTAAACTGTCTGAGTCTAGTGCAAATGAACAAACTATTGAATGTTTATCTTGTAAGAGTCATATGTTTGATATTGACATTCTTGAAAATCTACTTGCAAAGGCTTCCAACTCTATCTCAAATGCTAAAACTACTTTTGAAAGAAGCAATAATGATAGTAAGAACATGCATCATCACAAAAAGTCTAAAATTAAAAGAACTCGCAGAGTTTGGGTTGAAAAAGGGACTTTTGTGAAAAATAAGGTGCATGATGTTTGTTGTTTTTATTGCATGAAGCATGGTGATACATCAAACAATTTCAACATTAAATATTTTGGAATTCCGAATGGGAAATATGCATGGTTTAAAGTTATGAAATGATGTTTGATTGTATGAACCAACCCCAAGGACCCATAATGAGATTGGGGACCTAAAATTACTCAACTTGTTTTGCAGAAATCTACTAAGTCAAAGAAGTCATTGTGGTATCTTGACAGTGGTTGTTCAAGACACATGATGGGTGACAAGGTTCATCTTGTTTGGGAAAAAGAAGCAAGGATTTGTAGCATATAGGGATAACAACAAAGGTAGAATTATTGGAACTGTAGATATTGGAGGAGGAAACACGTTGACAATAAAAAAACGTTGTATACGTTGAAGGTCTCAAACACAATCTCCTAAGCATAAGCCAATTATGCCACAAAGGTCTCAATGTAACTTTTGAAAGCGACAAATGCACTGTATACTTTAAGAATTCTTCTGATATTTCTTTGCAAGGTGTTAGGCATAATAACATTTATTTCATTGATATTGAAAGTGCATCTAGTCATAATATAACATGTATAGTTGCTAAAGAGGAAAATCCTTGGCTATGGCATAAAAGAGTTGCACACATACATATGCAATATTTGAACAAATTGATCTCAAAAGATCTTGTTATTGGTTTGCCTAAATTGAAGTTTGAAAAAGATAAATTATGTTCTGCATGTCAAAAGCGAAAACAAACAAATCATCCTTTTCATCCAAAAGCATGATCTCTACATCAAAACCTTTAAAACTTTTGCATATGGACTTGTTTGGTTCATCTAGAATTAAAAGTTTTGGTGGAAACTACTATGCTCTTGTGATTGTTGATAATTACACTAGGTTTACTTGGACATTCTTTTTAACCTTGAAAAGTGAAGCTTTTAAAGCATTTAAATCTTTTGCAAAATGTGTTCAAAATGAAAAGGATTTGAAAATCAAAACATTAAGAAGTGATCACGGTGGTGAATTTAAAAATGAAACATTTGAAAATTTTTGTGAAGAACATGGAATAGCTCATAATTTTTCTGCACCTAGAACTCCCCAACAAAATGGTGTTGTTGAAAGGAAAAATAGATCATTAGAAGAATTAACTAGGACTCTTTTGAACGAATCTAATGTGCCAAAATATTTATGGGCTGATGAAGTTAGTACTACTTGTTATGTGCTAAATAGGATGCTAATAAGGCCTATTCTTAAATTAACCCCCTATGAATTTTTAAACGGTAGAAAACCAAATGTGTCTCACTTAAAAATCTTTGGATGCAAATGCTTTGTTTTGAATAATAGTAAGGACAATCTAGGTAAATTTGATGCTAAATCTGATGAAGCAATCTTCTTAGGTTACTCTTTAATTTGCTAAGCATATAGAGTGTTCAATATAAGAACTTTAATAATTGAAGAATCATTACATGTTGTCTTTGATGAAATTGTGGACCTTGAGGTGAACCCTCTTGAGTCAAATAAACTGATTGCAGGTGATGAGGATTATTTGAGGGAAGCTCTTGAAGGTATGTACCTAAATGAAAACTATTCACCGGAGACTCAAGTTGAACACCAAGAAGTTGATCCCAAGAGTTATCAACAACCAAGAGGACTTTCGTTGGACAATATCATTGGAGATATATCTAGAGGGGTAACTACTAGACACAATCTTAATAATTTTTACTTAACTATAGCTTTTGTGTCTCAGATAGAACCCAAGAATATAAAGGAAGTTCTTCAAGATGACAAGTGGTGCATAGCAATGCAAGAAGAGCTGAATCAATTTGAAAGGAATGATGTTTGGGAACTCATTCCTAAACAAGATGGTTATCAAGTCATAGGAACAAAATGGGTTTTCAGAAACAAGCTTGATGAAGATGAAAACATTACAAAGAACAAAGCAAGGCTAGTTGCAAAGGGCTACTTTCAAGAGGAAGGTATAGATTATGATGAAACCTATGCCCCGGTAGCCAGGTTATAAGCAATTAGATTGTTACTTGCTTATGCATCTTTCATGAAATTTAAATTGTATCAAATGGATGTGAAAAGTGAACTTTTGAATGGTTTTATTAAAGAAGAGGTATATGTTAGTCAACCTCCTAGATTTGAGGATTTTAAATATCTTGATCATGTTTATAAATTGAAAAAGGCATTGTATGGCCTTAAACAGGCACCTAGGTCTTGGTATGAAAGACTTGGTACCTTCTTGATTGAAAATGCTTTTTCTAGAGGTAAGGTTGATTCAACCTTATTTATTAAGAAAGTAGGAAAACACATCTTGATTGTTCAAGTGTATGTAGATGATATTATTTTTGGATCTACTGATGATTGATAACGGTTGAAAAACCGTTATTTTGATACTTAATTTTGACATCAAAAACAACATTTATGACTTAAAAACTAGCTTGGAATCATGTTTTTGCTTTAGTTTTGTGAATAAGAGAGTTGAAGGTGAATTTAATGGTTTTGTGCCAGATTCCTTTGATTTTGTAGGTTATTGGAATGATTTGAAAGAAGAGTTAAAGTACCGAATGGTTGGAATGCAGAAAAGTGTCAACCAATCAACCAGAAAAGTAACCAGTCAACCAGAATGCAAAAAAGTCAACCATAGTGCATAAAAAGTTGTGCTGAGCGGTAATTACCGCTGAGCGCCAGTTTTGAAGTGCCGAAATCATCGCTGATGGCTAAAAATGCAGTTGAGCTTCATTTTAAAGAGCCGCACTTACCGCTCAGTGGCAAAAGTGCCGCTGAGCGCCATTTTTATGGGCTTGGGCTTATTTTTCTGTAATTTTTAGAAATTAAAAAAGGGGTTTAGTTGACTTAGGGTAGACATCTTTTGGCAGACAGTGGCGAAACTTCACCCCTTGGAGGAGGATTTTGGATGCTAAAGCTCCTTTCTCAACTTTCTAGGGTTCTGTCTTTCATTCTTTCATTGTTTTTCATCTAGTTTCACCATGATTATGGTGAACTAAACCTTCATTGTTGTTGAGGAACCGTTGTGATTCTCTGAAACTCTCATGTTTTGAATTGATTCTTTATAATATATGCTTTCTTTCATTAATTGTTAGGGTTTTTCTTCTATACTCTATGCATGCTTTGTTTATCATTCAATTGCATGATCATTGATTTTATTTGTATGGACACATATAGATAAATCTAGATATGAAGAAATTATCCCAAGAGCAATATTACCTAGACATAGGGATAGGAGGATTGGTTGCCTTTAAGCTTCTGTACGAATTATATGCATGAATAATTGCTAGGGAGACAAGACATTGTAAACTAGTGATTAGGATTAGGCTTTCTTCACCGAGACAACGGGTTTAAGGTAAATTAGAAAGTGACATTAACATTAATGAAGAAAGGTGAATTCTTGAATATATGAGAGTGGATAAGAGAACTCGGTAACCCCAACAACATAATCATCCATATATTTCAATCACGTTTTGCTTCTTTTGTCCAATTGATCAATACATGCATTCATGTTTACTTTTTAGTATTTCCATTTAAATCTCAAAGAATTGGTTTTGCAAGTCTTATTTAATCAAGAAACCACACAATTGTTTAGGCCGTGAGTCCTTTGGGAAACAATACTTGGTCTTACCATTTTATTATTACTTGATACGATTCGGTTACACTTGCCGAGGGTTAACAAGTTTTTGACTCCGTTTTCAGGGATTAAAAATTTGTTTATCAAGTTTTTGGCGCCATTGCCGGGGACTCGTGGTTTAACTATTCTATTTGTGTGATTATTGATTAACTTTGACTTGATTTTTATTTTTTTTATCTTTTTATTTTATCTTTCTATCGTTTTATCTTTTTGTTCTTTTTATCTTTTATTTTTTATTTTCTATCTTCTTATCTTTTCGTTTTTATTTTTATCTTTTTATCTTATTAGTTTATCTTCTCTATCTTTTTGTGCTAACAAATGTTTTCTAGGGTTTTGTGCCTAATGCTTGCAGGATGCAATTCGAACAAGAATTTCACTATATGGGCACTTAATTCTTCCAAGGTAATCTCAACCACAGGTGGGAACCTCACTAAAGCATGGATCAAAGTCAATTCTGGCAAACTGCCGGACAATTTTAGAACCAACCACAACAACAATGCTAGCAACAAAGCTCTCTATCAAAGCTGGATGACGTCTTTCAACAATTTATGCAAGAGTTCATCTCCACTCAGAAAAGCATTGAAGCATCATGTAAAAGGATGGAGATGCACCTTGGTCACATGATTCAGAAATTGCATGATTTTGGGGTTGATACTAAGGTTGATACTGAAGTTAACCCTAGGGAGGAATGTCAAGCCATTATCACTAGAAGTGAAAAGATTTTAGATGAGAAAAAGATAGAGTGAAAAGAAAAAGAAGAGTTGAGTGAAAAAGATAAAGATGTAGAAAAAGAAAGAGAAGTGGTTGAGAGAGTGAGAGAAAAGAAAATTTGTGTGAAGATTATGAAAGTGAGTGGAAAAAGAGAAGAAAAAAAGAAAGTGAGAGAAAAGAAAAAGAGGACGAGAGAAAAAAAAGAAAGAATCATATGAAAAACCTCTTCCTCATCCAAAGAAGTATCATAGGAAGAAGAAGGAATTTGAGCACTTTATGAAAATCTTTAAGAAATTGGAGATTAAAGTTCCTATGATTGAGACATTGAAACATGTTCCTGGTTTTATCAAATTCCTGAAGAAGTTCAGTAAAAGGAAGAAAAACAGAAGATGAAACTTGAGCTTTATTGGGTCAAGCTAGTGACGTTGAAAGAGCGCTTGCTGGGAGGCAACCCAATGATTTAAGAATTTTTATTTTTGGTTTGGTGATGTAATTATGAACTATTGGTATTTTTTTTTGTTTTGGTTATAAACTTGTTACAAGGTTTACATCTACTGAAGGATGTTAGGTGATAGAGTATCTACTGAAGGATACTATGTTCGTTTACACCTACTGATGGGTGTTGGTAAGGAAAGAGTTGCACCTATTGATGGGTGCTGGAGGATTTTGGGTCAGGCTCGTGACGTTAAACAAGTGCTACCTGGGAGGCAACCCAGTTGATTGAATTTATCTTTATTTATTTGTTTGGATTTTGCTTTAGTTATAGGGATTGAATGTTTGAGTGATGTGAGAAACTAAATGCATTGGGGTAGTGAGAGGCATTGGTAAAGGACACCTAGGGCATGCTAGGAAGAAGAAGAGTTGGTGTCGCAAATGCCGCTCAGCGGTAATTATCGCTGAGCGCGACCGCTGCACATTGGGCTGACTGGTTTGTTTTATTTGGGCTCAGCGGGATAAGGCCCATTAGGTCTCTTTTATACCCTAGGGCGTGTCTTGGCCGCCACTTTCAGATCTCCCTATTTCCACACACTCTCAAGCACTCTCCAAAGAGTTCTTTACACTTTTTCCTCCTTCCCCCTTCACAAAACTTCTCTTTCAATCATTTTTGCATCAAGTTTCCATCCAAGTTTAGGATTTGATGAGAGCATTGCTTTTAGGGGCTGATTTCTTCATATTCCTAGATCATTCTAAGATAAGGAGTGTTTTAGGGAGTTGTTTGTGGTTTACTAATGCTTAACAATGTCTCTTATGGTTTTGTGAATTGTGTTTGATGCAGGGATGGCCTCCTCATCGGGCAAAAGAATCAAGACTATAGGATCCAAGAAGAAGGAGAGGAGGAAGATTTGGATGATAGCATAGGTTGATGAGGAGCTGAGATAGCATCTACTGATGGATGCTATAACCTCTAGAGCAGGTTTTTTTTTATCTTTTGTTTTGTACTGTTGAACTTATTTGCTTTTGTTATTAGAATAGGTTTTATGTACTCAGTATTAAACTTTATTTGCTATGATGGTTTGATTGTGATTTATTCATGATAAGTATTGCTTGATGATGCTTGGATATTGATTGATGTTGAGATTGTGCACTATATGCTGATATACAGGTGGTTGTTCACAAGCTATGTGAACAAATGCATGATATTGTGATTTTGATTATGATGCTATGCAGGATGTGTATTTGATGTATGTGGAACCTGAATTAACTTGTGTGAGGTTTTGAACTCCAGAGTATTTGTTTGAATGATTGCTATTCTTTTGAAAGCATGAATGATTTTGCCCAGGTTTCTATGATTCAACTACTTGCTTACTTATGTCACATGATCAAGGCCATTTTTGATTACCCTTTTTCTTAGGCAATGCATGATTTGTACCCAAATTGAAAAGAGCATGAAGTGTTCTACCTTTTTTGAACCTCAAGCCTTAAACAACTCCTTTGCGAAAATCTTTACCTTGAGTTAAGTTGAGAATCATTGTGTGGTATTAATAAAGGTCTAAGTTTGGGGTTGTTGGGAGAATTGAAAAGGAAAGTAATGAAAAACATTGAGCTAAGTGTTGAGCAAGTATCAAAAAGAGAAAAGAAAAGAGAATGAAAAGAAAGAAAAGCTCAATGCAAAAAGGGGAAAGTTGGGAATGACTGAGATTGGTTTTTCTAAAGAGAGATTGTATTTGAATGATAAATTTATGAATGACTCTCTTAACTCAAGGATTTTCTGATCCAGAAAAACTAGTTTTCTTCTTAACCCAACCACGTTACAAGCCATAGAAAGTCCTTCTGATGATACTTGTCTGTGAGTATGATTGATTGTGGTAAATGAAAGGCAATTTTTTTCTATGTGACATTGGGATAGTAGAGTGAAAGAGTGACCTCTATATACACCTGTGTGATTGAGTGAAACACTTTGTCTGGTGAGGAAGAGTTCCATGAATACATGATTACATCTGTGCTTAGTTAATTGAATACATGATAACATCTGTGGGATATTATGTGATTATGTGAACATCATGATGAGTGATTATTAATCAAAGCATGTGCACATCTTGATTGAAATCTATTTGATGAGCTGAATCAAGTAATTACTTGTCTTAGAAGAAAGAGGTTTTGAATGTGGTGAACCATTGTATGAATTGATGGAAGATTGAGTTACATCTTGTTTGCTTGAGGACAAGCAAAGTTTTAAGTTTGGGGTTGTGATAACGGTTGAAAAACCGTTATTTTTATACTTAATTTTGACATCAAAAACAACATTTATGACTTAAAAACTAGCTTGGAATCATGTTTTTGCTTTAGTTTTGTGAATAAGAGAGTTGAAGGTGAATTTAATGGTTTTGTGCCAGATTCCTTTGATTTTGTAGGTTATTGGAATGATTTGAAAGAAGAGTTAAAGTACCGAATGGTTGGAATGCAGAAAAGTGTCAACCAATCAACCAGAAAAGTAACCAGTCAACCAGAATGCAAAAAAGTCAACCATAGTGCATAAAAAGTTGTGCTGAGCGGTAATTACCGCTGAGCGCCAGTTTTGAAGTGCCGAAATCATCGCTGATGGCTAAAAATGCAGTTGAGCTTCATTTTAAAGAGCCGCACTTACCGCTCAGTGGCAAAAGTGCCGCTGAGCGCCATTTTTATGGGCTTGGGCTTATTTTTCTGTAATTTTTAGAAATTAAAAAAGGGGTTTAGTTGACTTAGGGTAGACATCTTTTGGCAGACAGTGGCGAAACTTCACCCCTTGGAGGAGGATTTTGGATGCTAAAGCTCCTTTCTCAACTTTCTAGGGTTCTGTCTTTCATTCTTTCATTGTTTTTCATCTAGTTTCACCATGATTATGGTGAACTAAACTTTCATTGTTGTTGTGGAACCTTTGTTATTCTTTGAATCTCTCATGTTTTTAATTGATTCTTTATAATATATGCTTTCTTTCATTAATTGTTAGGGTTTTTCTTCTATACTCTATGCATGCTTTGTTTATCATTCAATTGCATGATCATTGATTTTATTTGTATGGACACATATAGATAAATCTAGATATGAAGAAATTATCCCAAGAGCAATATTACCTAGACATAGGGATAGGAGGATTGGTTGCCTTTAAGCTTCTGTACGAATTATATGCATGAATAATTGCTAGGGAGACAAGACATTGTAAACTAGTGATTAGGATTAGGCTTTCTTCACCGAGACAACGGGTTTAAGGTAAATTAGAAAGTGACATTAACATTAATGAAGAAAGGTGAATTCTTGAATATATGAGAGTGGATAAGAGANTTGAAACTCTCATGTTTTGAATTGATTCTTTATAATATATGTTTTCTTTCATTAATTGCTAGGGGTTTTCTTCTATACTCTATGCATGCTTTGTTTAACTCATTCAATTGCATGATCATTGATTTTATTTGTATGGACACATATAGATAAATCTAGATATGAAGAAATTCTCCCAAGAGCAATATTACCTAGACATAGGGATAGGAGGATTGGTTGCCTTTAAGCTCCTGTACGAATGTAATGCATGAATAATTGTTAGGGAGACAAGATTTTGTAAACTAGTGATTAGGATTAGGCTTTCTTCACCGAGACATCGATTTTAAGGTAAATTAGAAAGTGGCATTAACATTAATGAAGGAAGGTGAATTCTTGAATACATGAGAATGGATAGGAGAACTCGGTAACCCCAACAACATAATCATCCATATATTTCAATTACGTTTTGCATCTTTTGTCCAATTGATCAATACATGCATTCATGTTTACTTATTAGTATTTGCATTTAAATCTCAAAGAATTGGTTTTGCAAGTCTTATTTAATCAAGAAACCACACAATTGTTTAGGCCGTGAGTCCTTTGGGAAACGATACTTGGTCTTACCATTTTATTATTACTTGATACGATTCGGTTACACTTGCCGAGGGTTAACAAGTTTTTGACTTCGTTTTCAGGGATTAAAAATTTGTTTATCAATGATTGATTGTGTGAGGGTTTTGCAAATATAATGCAAGGAGAATTTGAGATGTCTATGGTGGGTGAACTTAATTTCTTCTTAGGACTACAAATAAAGCAAATGAATGGTGGAACTTTTGTCTCCCAAACTAAATATTGTAGAGAAGTACTTGAGAAGTTTGGTAAGGATACTTGTAAGGAAGCCAATACCCCTATGGTTACTTCTTGTTACTTAGATAAGGATGAATCTGGTGAAGAAGTATATCAAACCATGTTTAAAGGAATGATATGATCTCTACTGTATATAACTGCTAGTAGTCCAAACATTATGCAAAGTGTATGTGTGTGTGCTAGGTATCAAGAAAATCCTAAGGAATCTCACTTAATTGTTGTCAAAAGGATTCTGAAATACCTTAAAGGGACCACCTCATTTGGACTTTGGTATCCCTTTGATGCTTCACCTAGTTTAATAGGATATTTTGATGCAGATTATGGTGGCTGTAAAATTGATAGGAAAAGTACTAGTGGAACTTGTCATTTTCTAGGTTGTTCTTTAGTGTCATGGTAGTCAAAGAAACAAGCGTGTATAGCCTTGTCTACCACTGAAGCTGAATACATTGCTGCTGGCAATTGTTGGGCCCAAATTCTCTGGATGAAACAACAATTGGAGGATTTTGATATCTTCCTTTATCACATTCCTCTGAAATGTGACAACACTAGTGCTATAAACCTAACCAAGAACCCCATAATGCACTCTAGAACTAAGCATATTGAGATTAGGCATCATTTCTTAATATATTATATTCAAAAGGGAGATTGCCAAATAGAATACATTGATACTTTACATAAATTAGCAAATATCTTTACAAAAGCTCTGCCTAAAGATAGATTATATGAACTTAGAAGAGAGCTAGGAGTGTTAGACATGTCTTAAAGTTAAGTTTTCTACAATTTTTGAACTTTTCGTAAACTTAGCGTTTTTAATCGATTATCATAAAAGCATAATCGATTATTCTCAACTTTTGAGAAAGCCTCTAATCGTAGATAATTGATTAACACATGGAATAATCGATTATCCTGACTCAAACCCAAATTGGATATTCAAGAACAAATAATCGATGATCTTCATCAGCAATCGATTATCGTACAATGTCTGGAAAGTGACTTTTGAACACATAATTGATTATCACTTACAATAATCGATTATCACGCGACCAGTTTCAAAAATAGAGTCGTTGCAACGAATTATAACGCCCATAAACGACTATAAATGACTAGTTTCTCGATTTTTCTTATAAATAGCCTCCTATAATCGATTAATGGTCACTTCTTTGCACCCAAAACACTGCTCCAACTAAATCTGAACCAAATCTCTTCCCTTTTCTATTTATCCCTAATTTCACAACTGCTTATTTTTCTCATGGATGATTCAAGAAGACTACGTAGGAGGACTGATGGTGCGTCCTCATCTCATTCTAGAAATGTTCGCCCTGCTTCCATCGAAGGAAGGATCTCAGACGAGGAGAAGCATGCTGAGTATGTTCACTTATGGCAAGAACGTCGGATAATGGCGGTAAAGTTCATAAGCCTTGAATTTTGCAGATTTTACGGATTCCAATTTCCAGATTTGTTTGGCGCTCAAGGTCTTTCGCATCTCGTCGAAAAAAAGGGATGTATATACCCTGATGTTATCCGTGCCTTCTACTTCAATCTGCGTTATCATGAATGAATCATCACCACAAAAGTGAAAGGAGTTCCAATCATTTTGGATGATGACGTTTGGACGACTATTGCACAACTAACAATCTGGGATGATGCTGTCAAAGTCCATCTTGGCGTCCCGGACTTTAATCGTCTCCTTGCCTTTCAATCTTTTTTTCGACATCCTGAATAACAAACCAATCGTCGGCATCTGCTAGTTGGTGGATTCAAGGTTGAAGAAAGGATGATCCACTACTTGATTGGCCAGTACTCATCTCCGACACCATGTTGAAGGCAAAGAAATATAATTCTTATAATCTCTAATATGCACTTCTCATCTCTTGAATTTTAGAGTACAAATGCGTAAGTGTGAAAGGCGAACTCACTCAAGCCATTCAAGAAATCTGAACTGAGATTAGTGAGACAACATTTCACCAAATGGGATTTGTCGCTCGTGGTCGAGTGATCATTCATAAGGACGATGATCACCAAGACAATGATGAAGATGAAGTCATGGATGCTCACATGGCAGACCCAATAAGAGCTGCTGGTCCTTCTGTTGCTGGTCCTTCTCAAATGCCTTCCTCTTCCTCACAAACAATGGAGGATCATATTGCAAACCTGTCTAAACAGCTGGAGGATATGCGTCTTGCTCAAAAAGCTCACTTTGAACAAATATATGAGTGGTAACAAAATCATGAAGAATATGTTATTGACCAGTTCAACAACTTTGACACTCGTCTTGGAAACATTGAAAATCACCTCAATCTTCAACCTCTAGAAAGACCACCCAGTCCGGAGTTTTAGTCTTAGGATTTTATGCTTGTTTGCTTGATTCCTTGTTTGTTTTGATTTCCTATGATGTTTCTAAATGCTCATGTCTTTCTATATGATCACATTGTCATTCCTCTTTCCAATGAATAAAATGCCTTCTTGTTCTAGATGCTTACTTTCTTTTAGTAAGGGGGAGATCATATTAAGGGGAGCATTTTTTTTTAATCTTTTTGCTTATGATCAAAAAGAGGGAGAAGAATCAACTTCTAGTAAGTGCAGTTGCTGCTAACCTACTTTTTGTTGTCTGTTAGTTTTTATTTTATGCAGATAAACCAAAGTTGCTTTTAAACAAGTAATTTTTTATCATCATCAAAAAAGGGGAGATTGTTACCAATGAGGAGCATTGGTACTTTGAAGATAAAAGATTTTTGATGATGCTGCAAGTGATAAAACTCGAAGAATCAAGTTATAATTCTTTTAAAAGAACTTTTGTAGCTTGCAAATGTATTAGGAAAGATTTCAAACATGTAAAACTTAGAAATTTCGTATCCTTAAGATAATTACACATATAATTGATTATGTGGTGGAAATAATCGATTATCATGAGCTTTCTGGAAAAACCATTTCGCTCTGGAATAATCGATTATTACTTCAAATAATCAATTATCACTGGTCCTGATGAGAACTGCACAAGTCCCTTGAATAATCGATTGTTCCTCAAAATAATCGATTATCACTTTTTTAAAAACCCTGTAACGGACTTAAATAATCGATTATCACTAACAATAATCGATTATACTGGTAGTTGTAATCTGTCTTTTCAACTTCTGACCAGTTGTCTATATGTAGTTGTTTTAAAACCCTTAGTGGGTCAACTAGGAGCTTTTTAAGAATATAGTGAAACTAAGGAAGTTCTAAAAAGTTGGTTCTTTGCAGGGTCTTCTGAATAAGAGAAGCTCACGCTTTATGTGTCAAAGGTCGGAGCGTTTCTCTTCGAGTTGGCAACGCTGCTATCTTCTGGTTCGTTGGTCGAAGGAAGATTCTGACTGCACTGTTCTGGTTCGTTGGTTGAAGGAAAGTGTGATTGCTCGCTTCCGGTTCGTTGGTCGAAGGAAGCACCCTTCCGATTCGTTTTTCGAAGGAATGTTTTATCATTATAATTCTCTTTCACTCTATTGTAATCTGTTGAACTGTTTTTTGTGAAAAACGTTAAGCACTTTTTATAGTGATTAACAATTGGACGTAGAATCTTTTGACTCGAACCAAGATAAAAATTCTATGTGAATTTTTCTACTCCCTACACTCTTTATAATTTCCGCACATCAACTTTTCGATAAATTTTCTCAAAGAAAATAAATTTTCTAAAATGGACTATCGTAACTTGAGTTGTGACTGTAACATGCTTTTCGCTTATTTTATTCCGTTGCGCGACTCTACGATAGTGGTTGTATTGATACAAACACAAATGTACGTCAATTCCCCTCCGCATTTGACGTTAAAACATCATTCAATGAAAAAGTAATAAATATCTTTAGATTCTTATATGAAATAAAATACATCAAAGATCTGTCGGGCTTCGACGTACATTGGATCATGAAACATCGTGTAAATTAAAGCATTGTCACTGAAGAAATAAGTTAACAGATTTGGATTTCATTTTAAGTTGTACCATTTGAAATCCTATGAAAACCTACCTTAGATAACTTCCCTAACCAAATTCATGTTAACTTTTTCCTTTGGTTTTCCATTTATTCCTCCACTAAACGAAAACATTTCTTTGTTAACTATAACTAAAACCAGAGGAAAATATTTACACTTATGAATTTGAAGTAGTACCCTTCGAAAATCTACAATAAATAACTTCCGTAACCAAAATCATGTTAACTTTTTCTTATTTGTTTTAGTTACTTCCTGCATTTCGTTCTAATGTATTGGGATTCACTTTAGATGTTGTGTTTTAAGGGGGTATAGGATGTCGGTTATCACAGAAAATCGATGTGAACAATGAATAAACTCCAGGTCTTTGCATCAAGGGTACTCAACATTCGACGTCAACTGTCTAAATAGATTCTAAATTTAAATTGTCTTTAAGTTGTTTCCTCCCTTAGAATTCAGATAGCACTGAAATCTAATGGAGGAGTGCAACTTAAGGACAATTTAAAAAAGAATCATATTTTTTTAAACAATGAAGTTGAACAACTTTTTCCTAAGCACTTTCCTTTCAGTAAGATATCTTAACCATTTCTGTACTATAAAAAACATTTTGTTGACTTGAATTTCAAAGGGCACCTTCATATGAAATGACGATGAATGAGCCACTTTCAAGTTCAAGTTAGAAAATTGCAATAATGAAGAACATAAATGCTTGGAAATGTAAGGAAAAGAAAATGAAAACGAAAAAAAAAACATGAATGGAAACAGGAGGCAAGGGATTATGTGAAATGCAAGTTATATTTATAGATGAACCGATAACGTACATCGTGTAATCATGCTTAGTAACTGCCACACTCCACCGTCTTGTATGAACATCGAAGCTGTTGATGGATCGGGAAGTGTACCTAATCGCACAAGTAATATAAAATGGTAAGACCAGGTATCATGTCCCAAGAGACTATCGACACTACACAGTCCTGTGATAACTTGATTAGTTAAGACTTAAAGAAAACGAGATCATTGGTTTCAGATGCAAAGACAGAAAATTAAATATGAATGCAAGTTGATCGATAGCAGAGTAACACAATGATGAATGAATGTTGTTTAATATGAGATGAGTATGTTGTTGGGGTTAGATTTCTCCAAGTTCCCTCTCATGTATGTAAGAATTCTTCTTTATGCATTAATGTTAACGTCACTCACTAAATCATTTAAACCCGATCCCTCGACGAAATAAGCATGTCCAAAATACTAGTTCATGCAATTCCTAGCATTCCTAGTAATTAAATGTGAAGATCAAGAGCTTTAAGACGACCAAGACTCATACCCTCATCCTTGAGAAATATTACTCTTTGGAGTAATTCAACAAGAACCTGAATTGTAAGGAACCTCCCAGCACTCATGCAATTCATAAATCATGCTATTGATTGAGTTAAACAAAGCAAGCGTTGTAACAGATGAATTACTCTAAAACTTATTGAAAAAACATATATTATTAAGAATCAATTCAAATACAAGAGAGTTCAAAAGGTTACATCATCCCCCAACAACAAATAGAGTTTAGTTCACCATAGACATGGTGAAACCAGACGAATGATGGTGAAGAATGAGATAGAAAAACCCTAAAAGTAGAAGATGGAACCCCCCGCATCCAAATCTGCCTCCAAAGGGTGAAAGAGTGTGCTGCTACGCTCCTCCTACCAAAGATGATATAAAACCTAGGGCATCTGGGTCCTTTAAATAGAGCGAAAACAGAACAGAGACAAGGCCCAGGCCCGTGTCATTGGCGCTCAAGTGCCCCACTTAGGGCGCCCGGGCGGTGAACGGTAGTTCTTGGCACTTAAGCCTAAAAAAGGCGCGCCCAAGCTTTGTGCTTCTGACGCTCAAGCGCCCAAAAGGGGCACCCAAGCGGTGAGTGACACTCTTCTGCGCTTGAGCCTCCAAAAAGGGGTGCCCAAGCTTCGTGCTTCTGACTTTCTAGTGCTTTTCTAGGCCTTTCTGAGCTCCATCTCCTTGGCACTTCATCTCTGTTTTCCATATTATCTCATTTCCTACCAAAACAAGGGAAATTAGTCATAAAACCATCAAATTCATACTCAACTCTCTTGTTCACACAACTTAACAAAAAAACATGATTCCAAGCAAGTTTCGAAGAAGAAAAGGGTGCATTTAGTGTCAAAATTAAATCATAAATAATGATATTTTCAACCGTTATCATAACCCCAAACTTAGAACTTTGCTTATCCTCAAGCAAAATAGGTAACTCAGCTTTTCAGAACAATTACTACAATGAAACATTTTTCAAAACTTTTCCTTCCAGAACAAGAATCACTTTTATCAACTCAACATAAAGATGTCAGTCAAGATGTGGAGATGCCTTAATTCAATCATAATCAATGTGATGCTAATATACTTCAACAGATGCTATCTTTAAGAATGATCAATCAACCAAGCAAAGATGTAATTAGAAATTCAAAGAACTACTCCTCACAAAGGAAAGTGTTTCACTCAAGCACTCAAAAGTGTATCACTCAAGTACTCAAAAGTGTATCACTCAACTCAAAGGTGTATTGTGAGGTGTTGGTGTCTTTTTCACTCTGCTATCACAATGTCACACAAATTAACTTTTCCTTTCATTTAACCACAATCAAACACACTCACAAGCAAGTTCTCATCACAAGGGCTTTTCATGGCTTGTAACATGGCTGGGCTAGGAAAGGAAATTGGTTTTTCTGGTAAGCAAAATCCTTGAGTTAAGAGAAGCATTTATGATTTCATCATTCAAGCACAAACTCACTTTCTTTTTCCCAGTTTTCCTTTGCATGGAGCTTTTCTTTTCTTTATTTTTATTTTTCTTTTCCTTTTGCTTTTCATGTACTCACTGTTTAGCTCAATGCTTTTTCTTTTTTCTTTCTCAATCTTTCCAGCAACCCCAAACTTGAACCTTTATCAATACCTCACAAATGTTCTCAACTTAACTCAAGGTAAAGATTTTCACAAAGGGCTTTCAAACCATGCATAAGGATCGAGGTTCAAAGGGTAAAACAAATTATTTTCTTTTCAGTGGACAAAATCACGTGGAGGCTAAAAGAATAAAGGATAACAAAAGATGGCCTTGATCATATGAAAACTGCAACACGTAGTTCAATCACAGAAAATTTGGGCAAAATCATTTATGCTTCCAAAGTAATAACAATTATTCACAACAACTCTGAAGCCAAAAACTCGCACCGGTAAACTCTCAATTCCCAGAATTTAGAAAAACACCATTCTCAGTATCTCAATCAAATTTTACCTCAAGCACCTGTTTCATACACTGTGAGCCGTCACCTGTATATTAGCACATCATACATCATCTCAACATCAATCAATACACTAGAGCATCACAAAGCAATACTTATCACAAAACACATCACAGTTGAACCAAAGAAATGTAATTCATTCAAGCAAGAGTACAATAATCCTATACTACAATCAAAAGAAAACAATGAAAACAGAAACAAAATAAAGTTTAACAATCAAAGCAATAAAAATAGTAAAATAACATAAATCCTGCTCTAGAACAAAAGTGGCATCCATCAGTAGATGCCAAGTACAACTCATCACTCATCACCATCAGAGTCCTCTTCCTCCTCAGCTTCCTCATCCTCATCTTCAGCGTCCTCATCCATGGCTGAAGCTTCAGCTGTTTCAGCTCTACCACTCGGGCTGTAAAGTTCTCTTAAGAGATGAATTGTCGCTCAGGAAAGGCGGACATCAGTGTCCTCAACAGCTCCTACTCGCCCCTGTATACAGTAGCCAGTCTTGCATCCAATAGAGATAGGTACATATCCCGCATCTGAAAAGGAGAGGCCTCATGAACTGGCTCCTAGGCTAGTGGTGGTACTCTCCTATATGCCCTGGGTGGCTGTGGTGGTGGCACTGGTTGGCCTGGCTCCTCCACTGCACAATAATGTGTAAAGTAGGCTGCGTCCAACTCCTTTCTTGGACGCTCCAGTGGTGGTCAGGACACATCAACACCTGCAATCTCACAAAGATGGGTGATCAAGGAGAGGTGTCCCAAGGGTGCCTTGTTGCTTGCAACACGGGCACAACTTTGGATTTCATCAGCTATAACCTGCCCAATGTTGATGTTGAGACCCTTGAGAACACAGTAAAGGAAGATGGCCCTCTCGAGAGTGATGTTTGAGACATGGGAGCATGGCTAGATGTTGGCATGAGTGAAACCCATCCAGTACTTTGCCAGAGGCGTCAGACGTGGTCTTATGATGTGGATAGGTGCCTCAGTCCAATTTCTCTGAAAGTGCCCTCCAGGCACACATAAAGTTCGCTCTACATCATCATAGTTCACTCCTTCCATCATGGACATTGCATACTGGCATTGCTCCCCCTTCTAGTGTATACCTAGAAAACTGTTATGGTGTCAGCATCAAAAGCAACCTTCTTACCCCTTACGTAGCTAAAGTACGTCTCTTGCTCTCCCCCCAATTCCTTTGCATTTGTATAGAATTCCTTGACGATGGCAATGTCGGCGGGAGTGGGGTAGGTTTCCAAGTGGCCCTAGTCTCTACTTTTAAGCTCCCTTTCAAATTGAGGAGCCAAGGATGGTATGTTGGCCACCTTCCGCTCCATCAGCAGTCTCCTTCCCTCCACAGTTGGGAAGTATCTCTCATGAGCTGTAGTTTTGAACTTTTTAGAATAGAAATGCTCCTTCTCCTTCCTCTTGGTTCCTTTGTCTTTGCTACTAAGAGTTTTGATCCTTTTTCCTAATGAGGAGGCCATTCCTGCACATAGAGATTCATAAAACAGACACAGAAATCATCAAGCATTAGTCCTTAAAAATAAACAAACTCTTCTCATTCAGGCTAAGGGCAAAACAGAGAGCCATTGGCACCACCTGCACAAAACTAAACAGCCAAGAAACCAAAAAAAATAAGAAAACAACTATTGTCGCATTGCGCTTGGGCGCCCCTCAAGGGCGCTTGAGTGGCAAGCGATGCTGTCAAGCATGGTTTTGCTGCATTTTTCACATTCCAATTCAATTTCTACTCAGTCCCAACCACAATTAGCACAATTTAATCGGTCCAAACAATGGCAAATCATGCATAGACAATACCAATCATCAAAAATCAAGCTTTTTCATCAACATTCATCAAGAGTCAAACTTTTGAGAGATTAAAACACTAGATTGCATGACTTACTTGGTTGGAGATAAAATATTAGTAGATAATGCTCAAACAAATGGAAGAAATTTGAACTTCTAGTAGCCACGCACTCCAAATCCCCAAACTTGAATGGTTGAATGGTGCAAAATGGGTGAGAACTAAGGTTCTTGGTGGAAGAATGAGGCGGAAAGTGAAGAAAGAAGTTAGGAGGAGTGTTTAGGGAGGCTAGAGTGGAAGAATTCTGAGAAGGGGGGCTTGGACGAAACCCTAAGGTATAAAAAGACCCAATTCTGCAGATCGCGTCGCTTGGGCGCCCCTCAAGGGCGCTTGAGCGAGGGGCTGCACTTTTCTCCCTTTTCTTTTTGGCTTGTTTTGGGTATTCCTGGCCATGGGTTCTCATATTCAACTTAGAATTTTCAAGTTTCTTTTCCCTAACTCTCACAACAACACTTAAATCAAAAAATTAATATCTCTCCACCCCTCAAACATTCAGTTATTACAGACTATGCACACTGGAATCAAACAAACACAAAATAAACAGAAACAGAATTCAAATGACAAAATAAAACTTTTTAAAACACTGGGTTGCCTCCCAGTAAGCGCTTCTTTAACGTCACTAGCTTGACCCAATAAGCTCATGTCACATATTTGATCTTGGTGTCATCTTTTTCTTCTCCACACCAACTGATCTTTAGCAGCTTCCTGTTCACCTTTTTGATTCTCCTAGAAATTGGAGATTCATTCTCTATTAGTCCATCAGTTCTGAGTTCTTTCACAATCCACAGCTTTTTGTTGAATCTCATTGGGATGTCTGGTCTAAGTTCTTCATGTTTTTCTAGGGAGTCTTGATGAACACTTTTTCCTTTGCTATCTTTTTCTTCTTCCTTTACTTGTGACAGAAAACACTTTTTACCTTTCTTGCCTAGCTTGGCAGCTTTAGTACTAGTCTCTGGTGCATCTCCACATGCAGCTTTGAGACTAGTCTTCTTCACCTGGATTTGCAGCTCAGCATTGAAGACATCAAAAATCACCTCCTCTTCTTGGTCTTTAAGTGTTATAGTTTCATCATCAACATTGATGATTACCTTGGCCGTTTTCATGAATGGCCTTCCAAGAATAATAGGGATCTTCAAATCTTCCTCCTTCTCCATTACTACAAAGTCTACTAGGAATCTGAGGTTGTCAGTTTGAACCATCACATCTTCCACCACACCATAGGGCTTTTTGGTGGATCCATCCGCCATAAACAAAGTCATCCTTGCAGGCTTGACTTCAAGACCACCAATCTTTTCAAGAATAGATAAGGGCATCAAATTGATACTGAACCCTAAATGAATTAGGGCTTTCCCTATTTTATGGCTCCTGATAATGCAAGGAATGGTGAAACTTCCAGGATCTTTAACCTTAGGAGGAAGTGCCTTCTACAAGATCACACTGCACTCTCCTTGTACATCAATTGTTTCCTCCTCTAGATATTTCTTTCTTTTGAGGAGTTTCTTAAAAAACTTAGCATATTCAAGAATCTGTTGCAATGCTTCAGTCACAGGAATTCTAATCCCCAATTTTCTGAAGATTTCTTCAAAGCACCCTAATTGCATCTCTTTTTCTTTTCTGGAGCACTCCTCAGGGTGATGAAGATTTTTCTAAATATTTTCTTTTTTTCTCTCAACCTCTTCTTTTTCTTTACTCTCTTCTTTCACAATCTTTTATTTTTCTTTTCTCTCGATTTATTTTTCTTCTCTCTCTTTTAACTCAACATTTTCTTTTCTCTCTTTCTCCCTCTCATCTTTTACGCTCACAATAGCCTTGGATTCTTCCTTGGGTTAGCTTGAGTATTAGCCCCGAAACTTTTGATAGGTATCTCTTCCAACTTCTTTGCTATTTGACCAACCTACATCTCCAGATTCTTTATAGCAACTTCAGTGCTTTTCTGATTGGAGAAAGTTGCCTGCATGAACTATTGGAGAGTCTCCTCAAGCTTTGTAGTTTTGTCAGCTAGAGAGGGTTATTGTTGGCACTGTTGTTGTTGCTGTTGTGGTGGTCTATTGAATTGTCCACCAGCTTGCCCAAATTGACCTTGTCCCATCTTTGGATGAGATTTCCACCCTTGATTGTAATTTTTGGGATGAAACTGGTTGCCCATGTAGTTAACGTTTTCATTGAGATTCTCGGGCACTGCACATTGACCATTAATATGATCACCACCATATAGTTCACAAAGTTGCTGTTGAACCTGTAAGATATTTTGGCACTCCTTTGGTGGCTGAGAAAGCTTATTTGTCAAGACCTCCAATTGTTGAGTAATAATCTTGTTTTGAGCAAGCAGGGCATCATAAGACTGTAATTGTAGAACTCCCTTAGGTTGTGATGGAGCTCCTCTTTCACTGTGCATATCATTGTCATTGGTAGCCATATTGTCAATTAATTCATAGGCTTCCTCTGGAGTCTTGCACTTGATATTGCCTCCAGCTGAGGCATCTAGCATCAATTTAGTTTGTGAGCCAACACCTCCAAGGAAAAGAATGACTACCGTTGCTTCGTCAAAACCATGAGTAGGCATCTTTCTCAGCAAGCTCTTGTATCTATCCCATACTTGCCCTAATGTCTCCTCCATGCCTTGCCTAAAAGAAGAGATTTCTTGCTTCCCTTTGTTGAACTTTGACTATGGGAAGTATTTGTTCAAGAATTTGTCAACCACATCTTCCCACTTAGTCAAGCTATTTTCAGGAAAAGAGTTCAACCACAATTTAGCATTACCTCCCAGTGAGAAAGGAAACAACCTCAGTCTAATAGCATCATCTGGCACTTCATTCAGCTTCACAGTATTGCAGATCTTACTAAAAGTGGTCAGATGCTCATATGGACTTTCATGTGACAGTCCATTGAATTAGGTTCTCTTCACTAGATGGATCAACGGAGGCTTCATCTCCATACTTGTGGCATTGACCCTCAGCTTTGCAATGCTGTTAAAATGGTGAGGGCCAACAACTGTTGCATAATCTGCCAAAGTACGTTTACCACCATTGTTGTCCATGCTTTCTTGATAAGATTGTAAGGCCTGTGAAATTTTCTCTAGAGAAGGTTCTCTAGATAATCTATTTCTTATTGGCCTTCTACTAGTTTCAAGTCCTTCAAGAAAAGGTTCAGAACTTTTGTTGCTCCTAGTCCTGACTGTAGCCTGCATAAACTACACAGAAAACCCTAAAAAACACTATTAGCACAAAAACAAAAACAAACGACAGAAAACACAAATTAAAAATAAGATAAAAATAATAAAAATAAAAATAAAGTCAAAGTTAATCAAGAATCACACAAATAGAATAGTTTAAATTGTGAGTCCCCGACAACGACGCCAAAAACTTGTTGATGGATCGGGAAGTGTACCGAATCGCACAAGTAATATAAAATGGTAACACCAAGTATCGTGTCCCAAGAGACTATCAACACTAGACAATCCTGTGATAACTCGATTAATTAAGACTTAAAGAAAACGAGATCATTGGTTTCAGATGCAAAGACAGAAAATTAAATATGAATGCAAGTTGATCGATAATAGAGTAGCACAATGATGAACAGATGTTGTTTAATATGAGATGAGTATGTTGTTGGGGTTAGATTTCGCCAAGTTCCCTCTCATGTATGTAAGAATTCTTCTTTATGTATTAATGTTAACGTCACTCACTAAATCACTTAAACTCGATCCCTCGGCGAAATAAGCCTGTCCAAAATCACTAGTTCATGCAATTCCTAGCATTCCTAGTAATTAAATGTGAAGATCAAGAGCTTTAAGACGACCAAGACTCATACCCTCATCCTTAAGAAATCTTACTCTTTGGAGTAATCCAACAAGAACCTGAATTGTAAGGAACCTCCCAACACTCATGCAATTCATAAATCATGCTATTGATTGAGTTAAACAAAGCAAGCGTTGTAACAGATGAATTACTCTAACAATTAACGAAAAAGCATATATTATTAAGAATCAATTCAAATACATTAGAGTTCACAAGGTTACATTATCCCCCAACAACAAATAGAGTTTAGTTCACCATAGACATGGTGAAACTAGACGAATAATGAAGAAGAATGAGATAGAAAAACCCTAAAAGTAGAAGATGGAAACTCCCGCATCCAAATCCGCATCTAAATCCACCTCCAGAGGGTGAAAGAGTGTGCTGCTGCGCTCCTCCTGCCAAAGATGATACAAAACCTAAGGCGTTTGGGTCCTTTAAATAGAGCAAAAATAGAACAGAGACAAGGCCCAGGCCCGTGTCGTTGGCGCTCAAGCGCCCCACTTAGGGCCCCCGGGCGGTGAACGGTGGTTCCTGGCGCTTAAGCCTCAAAAAGGGGCGCCCAAGCTTTGTGCTTCTGACGCTCAAGCGCCTAAAAGGGGCACCCAAGCAGTGAGCGGTACTCTTCTGCGCTTATGCCTCCAAAAAGAGGCACCCAAGCTTCGTGCTTCTGACCTTCTGGTGCTTTTCCAAGCCTTTTTGAGCTCCATCTCCATGGCACTTCATCTCTGCTTTCCATATTATCTCATTTCCTGCCAAAACAAGGGAAATTAGTCATAAAACCATCAAATTCAACCTCAACTCTCTCATTCACACAACTTAACAAAAAAACATGATTCCTTAGGAAGTTTCTATGTAGAAAAGGGTGCATTTAATGTCAATTTTTTCTACACACCTTCCTATTTCAATTTTTATCCACAATATAATTTATCTTAACCTTTACTTTATCACTCAACTTAATTGTTATTGAAATTTAAAGTATTATTTTTTAAAAATCAATTAAGGTCTTTTAGCATAATCATACCTATTTTTATCATAAAACTTTTAAAGGAGAGGAAAAAAATTTAAGGTTTTTCATAACTTTTAATAATATAATAATATTTAGGGTTAAATATGTTTTTAGTCCCTAAACTATTAGTCGTTTCTGATTTTCGTATCTCTTTCAAAGTAAGGTACAATTTGGTCCTCATCCTTTTCGAAACGTTCGTTTTAGTCCTCGGAATTTTGGTTTTAGTCCTCATTTGTTGCTAAATGAGGACCAAATTTTTAAACAGTGTTTAGTTTTGGTTTTAGTCCTCATTTGTTGCTAAATGAGGACCAAATTTTTAAACAGTGTTTAGTTTTCGAGGACTAAAACGAACGTTTCGAAAAGAATGAAGACCAAATTGTACCTTACTTTGAAACAGGGACGAAAACCAGAAACAGCTAATAGTTTAGGGACTAAAAACATATTTAACCGTAATATTTATTTACGGTGTAGACTATGTTAAAAGAACATTCATTTCATATAACTTTTAATAATATAATAATATTTATTATGATTTTAATTATTCTGATGTATAAACTTAATTCTCATAAATTATTATTATTATTAAAATCCATATGAAATTATAATAATATTTTAAAGAAATTATGTTTAAGGCACCTAAGAAACCTTAAAAGAAAGATTCGCCACAAAGATGTTAATCTTTGATAAGAAAAATACAATTTATTTTATTTCCTATATTAATTATTATTCAGGAGATAGTCCTCTATCCTACCTTTGGCTTGGGTCAGCCCATCCCGACCTTCAACTTATGTTAGTTTGTCTGCACCTTTAGTCTTAATCTCCCAACATTCATTTTGGGTCAACCAATGTCCACCGTCAAACTTAATCTGCCTTAGTCTTCGACCCAACCCATTCTGTCTTAATTTTTGGTCTAGATCTGTCTGACTATTCTCCATACACGTTGTCTCTTCTCGATCTTTGACTTGGTGTGATGCATCTCTCTTATTAACTTGTCTAAATATTTTTTCCAACTGACCTATCTCAATTTTTGTCCACAATATTCTATCTTTAAATTTCACCGATAAATCGTTCTTAAATTTTATAATATGTAAATATTACAAGATAAATTTACTCAAATTTACAATATAAAAATACCAAAAATATTGTAAATCTTATCTTAAAATATAAAAGTAATGATGGGTTATGGGAGGTTGAAGAAGAAAACCTCGAATATCCGTAATGTTGCATTTCTAATGGGAGGTTATCTTAAATGTAAATCTTATATTAGAATATAATGGTAATGAGAGGTTTTAAAAAGGAAAAAAGAGAAATAGATGGGCGCGAGGATGAAGAAGAAAACGTCGTATATTCGTAGAATTCGACGTATCCTTTGTCTTTTAACAAACTCTTTGTCTTACGGCTGACAATTAGTACGTCAAAGCCTAGTAGAATTCGACGTAACCTTTGTATTTTTTAAGCTGAGAAGTTGAGAAGTTAAAACTACTAGATTGTGAAAGACGTTCCGAGAATTCTATCCAGACATGGCTTCTTCATCATCATCGTCAAGAAGAAAAGAGAAGGTTGCCCAGGTTACAAGAAACACAAACCCATCTGGATGGATAAGTGGTGAAGAGATCCGAGGAATGTTTTTATTCTAGAGAGTTATAAAATCTGTAGTTCCTCACAAGTATTTGGACCTGCAATTGTTCAAGAAAGAAGGGTTCTGATGACCAATTTATGAACACCGAAAAACGGCGCCAAAAACTTGTTTAACCCTCGGCAAGTGTGACCGAATCGTATCAAGTAATAAAACTCGGTAAGACCAAGTATCGTCTCCCAAAGGACTCACGGCCTAGTTAGCTATATGATTTGTTGATTATTTAAGACTTGTGAACAATTGATTTTAGGTTTTAAATGCAAAAGATAGTAATTAAACGTGTATGCATGAATTTGATCAATGGAAAAGAGGAATACAAACACTTTAATGAATTAGATGGATGAGTATGTTGTTGGGGTAATCAATTTCATCTTATCCACTCTCATATACTTTTAGGAATTCATCATTCTTTTCATCAATTGCTAATGCCACTCTCTAAAGCACCTTGCAAAAAGGTCTATCGTTAATTACGAGTTCATACAATTCCTAGCATCCCTAATAATTAATTCTGAAGTGCAGAAGCTTAATGGCAACCAACCCTCATATTCCTATGTCTAGGCAATATGCTATTGGGAGAAATTTCCCGAATCTAGATTTCTCCGTACGTTCCCATATCGACAAAATCAATAATCATAGCATTGAATGAGTTAAACAATGCAAGCTTTAAGCAAAGAGGAAAAACCCTAACTAAGGATGAAAGAAAGCATGTATCTTAAAATAAGATGTTAAAACACAAATTCCATATATGAGAGTTTTACAAGACTACATTGATTCCCCAACAACCATACAAGGTTTAGTTCACCATATTCATGGTGAAACTAGATGAACAATAATGAAAGAATGAAAGATAGAAAAACCCTAGAAAGAGAAGAGGAGAGCTATCACCATCTCCCAATCTACCCCCAAGGGGTGAAAAATGTGTTTTTGCTTCCTCCCAGCCAAAGATACAAACCCTAGGACGTGCAAGTCCTTAAATAGGGCATAAAAATATCATAAAACAAGTCCAATCCCATAAAAACAAAAGAAAACCGGTCCAAGCCCACTTAAAATGGCGCTCAGCGGTATTTTACCATTGAGCGGTAATAACGCATGATCCATTTTGCCCCCAACTGCTGTTTTTGCCCCTCAGCGGTGATTTTGGCACCAAAAAAGTGTCGCTCAGCGGTATTTTACCGCTCAGTGGAACTTTTTCTGTATTCTGGTTGACTTTTCAGCATTCTGGTTGACTGGTTGACTTTTCTGGTTGACTGGTTGACTTTTCTAGTTTACTTTCAGCACTCTAATCATTCGGTACTTCAATTCTTCTTTCAAATCATTCAATTAGCCTACAAAATCAAGGGAATCTTGCACAAAACCATTAAATTCACTTTCAACTCTCTTGTTCACAAAACTAAAGCAAAAATATGAGTTTAAGCTAGTTTCTAAGTCTTAAAGGTTGCTTTTGGTATCAATTTTAAGCATAAAAATAATGGTTTTTCAACCGTTATCAGGTTCCTTTTTCAAGAATGGATTGCATATCAAGGGCTTACTGATTTTGTCCAGATGAAAGGAGATTGCTATCCAGATTTGATAGAGGTTTTCTACACAAACCTGAGGGTTATAAATGGGTTCATTCACTCAAGGGTAAAAGGTGCTAACATTACTATTAACGATAATGTTTGCTCAAATATTGCTAGACTGAAAGATGAAGGTCTGGATTCTCATATCCGTGATTCTGAGTCAAACAGATGGCTAACATAGAGAGTTATATATATAAACTGCTTAAGATATCCACGAAGGTACAAGGTGGATAAGCAGTACCTAAATGATGGCTTAAACAAGGAGGAGAAATTGATTGCTTATGTCTTGACTTGGCTACTGCTGCCTGGAAGATTTGTCGAGGACAGAATGTCAATAGAAGATGTATTTTTGTTGAATGCTATCAAGACTAGAATCCCAACCAACTCGGTTACAGTACTAAAGGACCATATGATCGCTGCAGGTCATAAATATGCACAACAATTGCCATATGGAGTATTTATCAGCCAGGTGCTGATACTCCAAGGAGTAGATGTATCTCAAGAAGACAGACTTTTGTGCAACAAGTCACAAGAAATTCCTATACTAAGTCTGTTTTATATTGGGCTGGAAAGGACTATGAATGAATGGTTCTTTAGAGATGAGCTAATTTTTGGAAGTACACCTACTCCTACTGCGGATCATACTAGCTTCATTCCACAAACTGATTTTGAGAAATATGTTCTTGATCAATTTAGGAAGAAGTCTGAAAGGGATGAGAGAGTTGAAGATACTCTTTTCATATGGGAGAAGAAGGGAAACAAGAATGTCATTGGCTTTGAAACTGAAGATTTTGATGATGAGTCAACTGATGAAGATTGAATGGAATCTTCTTCGTAAGAATAAGGACTACTTTTCTGTGTATATTTTTTTTATATTTTGTAATCATGGCTATTAAGTCACCTCTGGTTTTATGTACTACTTTCGATTTTATTTTGAATTGAAATGAAGATTTATTTTAGTAAACGATATGTGAATTGTGAATGTTGATTGCATTGTATGTGGACTAACCCTCAATCTAGTTGAGAAGAGAAGATTATGTTGTTTTGATATTGATTAAAAACTGATCACTAGTTTAAAAGTGCAAATTTCAGTACACTGCTAACTTGAATCGATTAAGGAAGAAGTAAAAAGAAAAAATTTCATGTCTGATTTTGCACCACATTTTGCTATTGGCGGAAGAAAAAAACGTCGAAGCATTATCGAATAGGACATTCTATTAATTAATGCTCCCAAGTACTTCAATTTCCTTCACGTCCCAACCCCACAGCCTTCGACGTTCTATGGGAGGGGAGAAAAGAAAAAAGATTCGAAAGTACGATACTTTTTGATACTGGCGGAAGAAGAAAACGTCAAATTCCAACAGAATTCGGTGTTCTATTAATGCTTTCATGTTTAAAAGAAAAAAGTAAAAAGAATTAAAAAGGTAGAAACTTTTGGCTTCCAATACTATGTCTAAGCCCCTTCAAATTCTACGTAACCTTTGCAATTTATAAGAAAAAATTAATAAAAAAAGGCGCGTTGTTTTAAGAGAAAACGTCGAATGATTTCGGACTTTGATGTTGTTTTTAAATATAACGTCAAATTTTTATTGTATTCGACATGAAATTTATTTATTGAATGTAAAAACATAACACAGTCTCTCTGTTTGTTCGTGGTTCCATTTTTGCTTGAATTTCTTCTTGGTAGACGACTGCGATAAAGAAAGAAGGTTATTTTTAAGTCCTTTCTATCTTTGTAATGTCATTTGGTTCTCATTTCTAAGGTTGACCGATTGTTTTTCGTTTATCTTTAGGCTATTTTTCGTACGTGGGCAGCAGACTTTATCATCTTCTCTAGTGACACCATTTGAAGTTTTTTTTTCTTTTAAAATACTCTTACGTATCATGTATGTGCTTGTGTTTGTGTTGTGTTTGTCGATTCTGGACGTATGATATCTATATGTATAACGATACTATTATATTTTTTCCTTCAACGTATGATATTTGTGTTCGGTTCGTGGTCAGCGAACTTCGTCATCTTCTTTAGTGACACCATTTCAAGTTTGGTTTTTCCTTCAACGTATGTTAAAGAACACGCAAAACCAGTGAACGAGGCATATTTTTGCCCTTGTGTTCATTGTCTCAATCAAGTATATGAAGACTTGGACAACATCCGTTATCATCTGTTCATCTATGGAATAATGAGAAGTTATACAGTTTGGACTTGGCATGGGGAAATATTATATAAGCCAACAACTTTAAGAGGTTCGGATTATGTCGACGAATGGATGAGTGATCATTTAAACGAACGGTACATGACATTGGCGAAGAAAATTTTGGAAGAGCTCATTTATACGATAGTCTTAAGAACAATTCAGAGCAAGAGTTGTATCTAGGATGCATCAATTTTGTAAGGTTATCGGCAACTTTTAAATTGTTTTGTTTGAAAGGAAGAAACGGATGGACTGATAAAAGTTTCACGAAATTGTTGGAGTTGCTGAAGGAAATGCTTCCAGAAAATAACACATTACCTATCCGTAATTATGACGCGAAGAAAATTCTATTTCCAATGGGTTTGGAATACCAAAATATACATGCATGTCCCAATGACTGTGTATTGTATAGAGTAGAGATCGGTATGCTTCAATGAAGGTGTGTCCGACGTATGGTTCGTCACGATTTAAGAAGAAACTTGAAGGAAATAACAATGAACACAATGAAGGTCCACCGACTAAGGTCATGTGGTATTTACCTATAGTAAAGATAACAGTTGAAAATACAATTATTTGATACTTAATTTTGATACTAAAAACACCCTTTATGACTTAGAAACCAGCTTGAAATCATGCTTTTGCTTTAGTTATGAGAATAAGAGAGTTGAAGGTGGAATTATTGGTTTTACGCTTTGTTTTCCTTGTTTTAACCGGAATTAGGATGGTTTGGAAGAAGAGTTGAAGTATCAAGGAGCTGAAACTCAGGAAAAGCTGGAAAATCAGAGAGAAGGACCATAGGTGGCGCCTGAGTGCCCTTTTGGAGGCCCTCAGCGCTGAAGTCTCGCCTTGGCGGCTGAGCGCCCTTTTGATGCCGTTGAGTGCCAGTTAGTACCGCAACTCACGCCTGGGTGCCCTTCCAAGGGTGCTGAGTGCAAATGCTTTCGTAGTCACGCCTAGGCGCCCTAAGTTGGGGCGCTGAGCGCCAGTCTCGTGGCCTTGGACTTTTTCTATGCTCTATTTAAGGATTTGGACGTCCTAGGGATTGTATCTTTTCACAGAAGAGGCGTAGAAACACTCTTTTGGAGGCGGATTTGGAGGCGGAAGCTCCTATCTTCAACTTTTACGGTTTTTCTATTTCATTCTTTTCCATTCATTATTCATCTAGTTTCACCATGTCTATGGTGAACTAAACTTCAATTGTTGTTGGGTAAACGATGTAATCCTTTGAAACTCTCATTTATTGAATTGATTCTTATTTTAAATGCTTTGTTCATTAATTGTTAGGGTTTTTCCTCTATACTCTATGCTTGCTTTGTTTAACTCATTCATAGCATGATAATTGATTTTGTCGATATCGACACATACGGGGAAATCTAGATCTGGGGAATCTCTCCCAAAAGCAGTATTGCCTAGACATAGGGATATGAGGGTTGGTTGCCTTTAAGCTTCTGTGTGTTTATAATGTAGAATCAATTGCTAGAGAGACAAGACATTGTAAACTAGTAATTAAGAATAGGCTTTCTTCGTCGAGACATCGGGTGTAAAGTAAATTAGAAAGTGGCACTAACATTAATGAAGAAGACAAATTCATAAATACATGAGATTGGATAGGATAAGTCGATCCCCAACAACATAATCATTCCATATTTTACAAACCAATCACCTGTGCATTCTTATTGTCAATTGATCAACTCTTGCATTCATGTTTATTTTCTGCATTTTAAACAAAAGATTTTGTTCTCAAGTCATATTTAATCAAGAAATCACATAATTGTTTAGGTCGTGAGTCTCTTGGGAAACGATACTTGGTCATACCATATTTATTACTTGATACGATTCGGTACACTTGTCAAGGTCTTAACAAGTTTTTTGGCATCGGTACCGGGGACTCGTGGTTTAACTATTCTATTTTTGTTATTATTGATTAGCTTTGAGTATTTTTTTTTTGTTTTCTTTTGTTTTGTTTTAAAAGTGTTTTTTAGGGTTTTGTTTTCTTGTGTGTGCAGGATACAATTAGAACTAGAAGCAAGAAAATCTCGAAACCTCTTCTTGAAGGATTGGATGAGAGTAGATGAAGGAGGAGAATTGGAACATCTAGAGAATTATTCCCTTCTCCAAAGACACTTTTACAACCTTCACCGCAAAGATCTGGCCAGAGAACTGAAGAGATGACTGGTGAAAATAATAGTAGACGCACTCTAGCATATTACACAACAGTAGTTGGCCCTCATTATTTTAATAGCATAATAGCCGAGCACATCAGATCCGAATGGTCTATTGAAGACTTCAAAGAACGAGCCTGCAATAATAACGAAGCCCTATTATACCGAACGTAAGTGACCGGACGGTCTGAGAAAGTCTCACTGGAAACCTCTACCGAACGGTCAGCTACCAGCTGAGCACTGTTGAACATAATGGACAAACACTCCAAAACCGAGCGGCAAGTAACTATTTTAGCGCATAGCTGAACCGAACGGTCTGAGAGCCCTCATCTGACGCCTGATCTGGACAGTACTCATGACCGAACGATCAGAAGCAGTGAACAACAACAGTGTTGGAAGCACATTCTAAGACTTCAAGAGGGTGGCCACTTCAGTATTAGAGTGTAATTTCATTTTAGAATGCCATTGGGTCAAACCTTAGGACTTTGGACCCAATTTTAGGTCATTTTGTAGGACAGGCCCATTAGGAGGGCATTTTTGGTCTTTTGGTTTGTATAAAACCCTAAAATCAGAATTCAGTAAAAACTCTCCCTTCGCTAATTTACGTTCTCTGCTAGGGTTTTAGCTTTTTGGGGGAGCTACTTCTTCTTCCTCCCCCTTGGGGGAGGTTTAGGTATTGCTTTCTTTACTTTTTATGTATTGAACTCATTCTCTTTACAATTCCATGGTTGAATTTGTTGTTGCATGATAACAGTTGAAAAACTATTATTTTCATGCTTAAAATTGATACTAAAAGCAACCTTTAACACTTAGAAACTAGCTTGGAATCATGCTTTTGTTCATATTTTTAGAAACAAGAGAGCTTGACAGGTTTATGCTTGATTTCAGTGTTTTATGCAGGTTTTAAGGTGAATTTGGTGAAAGAAGTGAAGAAGGATAGAGATGGAATCAGAAAAGAACTCAAAAAGTGCAAAAGAAGAGAAGCCGCAAGTACCGCTCAGCGCCAGTTTACCGCTGAGCGGTACTCAGGAACACCCATGGGCTCCGCTGAGGGGTGAAAGTGCAGCTGAGGGGAAAATTGACTACGCGCTGGTACCGCTGAGCGGCAGTTTATCGCTGAGCGGCAGTTTATCGCTGAGCGGTGGTCTTTTGGGCTTACGCCCACTTTTCTATAATATTTCGAATAGTATATAAGCTTTAGGACTTCCTAGGGTTAGTATCTTTCGCTGAGACGAATCAAACACTCACTTTTCCACTCTTGGAGAAAGATCTTGGATGCTCAGGCTACCTACTCATCTTTCTAAGGTTCTATCTGTCATTCTTTCATTATTGTTCATCTAGTTTCACCACGAATATGGTGAACTAAACCTTGTATTGTTGTTGGGGAATCAATGTAATCTTTTGAAGCTCTCATATATGGAATTTGTGTTTAAACATCTTATTTTGAGATACATGCTTTCTTTCATCATTAGTTAGGGTTTTTCCTCTTTGCTCAAAGCATGCATTGTTTAACTCATTCAATGTCATGATTATTGGTTTTGTCGATATGGGAACGTACGAGGAAATCAAGATCCGGGGAAATTCTCCCAATAGCATATTGCCAGGACATAGGGATATGAGGGTTGGTTGCCTTTAAGCTTCTGTGCTTCAGAATTAATTATTAAGGATGTTAGGAATTGTATGAACTCGTAATTAAGGATAGGCTTTCTTGCAAGGTGATTTAGAGAGTGGCATTAACATTGATGAAAAGAATGATGAATTCCTAAAGTATATGAGAGTGGATAAGATGAAATTGATTACCCCAACAACATACTCATCCATCTAATTCGTTCAAGTGTTTGTGTTCCTCTTTTCCATTGATCAAAACTCATGCATACATGTTTACTTATTGTCTTTTGCATTTGAAACCTCAAGAATTTGTTCACAAGTCTCAAATAATCAAGAAATCATATAACTAACTAGGCCGTGAGTCCTTTGGGAGAACGATACTTGGTCTTACCGAGTTTATTACTTGATACGATTCGGTCACACTTGCCAAGGGTTAAACAAGTTTTTGGCGCCGTTTTTCGGTGTTCATAAATTTGTCATCACTGCACTCAAGTTTCTTCTTCGTTTACTTTTTCTGCAGTTACTGTTCAAGCTTGTTTTCAATCGTTGTTCCCATTTTGTTTCTACTTGCCATTCCTATTGCAATTTCGTTTTTGCTGCAGTTTCCATTTTCGAACTTAAGATTTCAGTTGTCTTCATTTATGCAATATGAATCTCATCCTTGCTTTCATTACAACTTCCAATTCGTTTTATTGTTTTGCTTGAGTATTTTATTGTTTGCAACTTCACGTTCCGCTGTGTTAGTTTCGTTTCTACTGTGTTGTTTTTGTTTCTACCATCAATTCTACGTGCATTCTGTGTTTTTGGTTTCTGCATTGCTATTGTGTTGATGTCGATCGGTCACTGCATTTAGACTGATCGGTTCTTAGCTTATTTACTTTAAAACTGTTCGGCTGCACATAGTTTCCATTTGCATTTCCATTCGCTTACTACTTTAACACCGATCGGTCAGTGACCAGAACCAATCGGTATCCAACACGCTTGTTGTTAGAAGTCGATCGGCCTTGTTAATAGAATCGTTCAGTCTTCATGCTTTCCACTTTTATTCCAATGTTTTCAATTCTGCTTACATCTTTGTTTAATTCTAGTTTAATTTAGTTTAATTTTCCTTGCAAAAACACTTTCAAGCCCCCCCCCCCCCACGCCTCCCCACTACGTGTTGGACCTAAGTCCTGAACCACATTTGGTCCTTGAGAGACGACCTAGGAGTCATTTCCTAGCACTATACTACATTTTCAATGCACATCAAATTTGTATGGGGTGCGACACCCATCAGGCACTAAGCGCCAGTCTCGTGGGCTTGGACCTTTTCTATGCTCTATTTAAGGATTTGGACGTCCTAGGGACTGTATCTTTTGATAGAAGAGGTGCATAAACACTCTCTCGGAGGCGGATTTGGAGGCAGAAGCTCCTATCTTCAACTTTTAGGGTTTTTCTATTTTATTCTTTTCCATTATTCATCTAGTTTCACCATGTCTATGCTTAAAATTGATACTAAAAGCAACCTTTATACTTAGAAACTAGCTTGAAATTATGCTTTTCTTCATATTTTCAGAAATAAGAGAGCTGGACAGGTTTATGCTTGATTTCAGTGTTTTTGTGTAGGTTTTAAGGTGAATTTGGTGAAAGAAGTGAAGAAGGAGAGA
>NW_025909131.1:0-17165 GCF_018835915.1 Vigna umbellata
CATGCAACAAACTTCTTCACTATTGGTGCATATATTATTTAAACATTGTCTGTCATATGCCTAGTTTATATTGTTTTTTAGTTATGTTGGTAATTTTTTTCATTTCTTGGCAAGTGAAGGAGATACCCATAAGTGAAAAAGAGGTTAAATGTCATTTCTTTTTTGTGTTTTGTTTAATTTGATGACATTGAAGTGTTCAAAGAAACTTAGTCTTCTCTTTGTAATATTTATATATATGTTTTTAAAAAATTAACAACATATTGGTTGACATCAAAAGTGACAATGTGGTTTACATATAATGATGAGAAAGAAAGCAAAATTACTTTTGCAGTGAAGAACTAACGCCCATGAACGAAAATAAAAAATACTCTAGTAAAAATATAATTTTAACCCTAACATACAAATAGACCTGAACGGAAGCATATACTAATATAAACTTAAGTTATTTTAAAACCAAAATTTTTATTTAAAAAAAATTAAAATTGTCACCACATTTTAAAAAACTTTATTTTTCTTAAAACGATTTTAAAAGACCTTTAATAAATGAATTTGAGATTACTTTTGTTAAGAATTATATTATATATCAGATATGATACATGAAATAAATATTTATGACATTATCATGAAAAGATAAATAATAAATTGAAATAAATTATAAATATTTAATGATAATATAAAATAATATCAAATATAATAAATGAAATATGTTTTAATAACAATTTTAAATTTAGAAAAGTTTTATAAAAAAGATGTTTGAACTCACATTTAACAGTTGTCATATCTCGCTTGTGATTAGCATATCCATTTAATTCATAAAATATAATTAACGAATGTGAATCTAAAACTATACTTTTTCTAAGACAAAGTAATGAATTTGTAAAAAAAGAAACTGTAATTATCATAAACCTTGAGTTGTTTTAAATATTATTAGAAAAATATTTTAAGACTGTGATTTAGAATATTAAAACCATTTTATTGAAAATAATATAAAAAACACATTTGAAAAATCATAAAAATTATATATTGCTATATTTTAATGAAACATTTTACTCTTTGACACCATTCACCATTGTTCAACAATTTTTAGCAGTTTTCTCGTAATAAAATAGAATATATGGGATGTTATTTGAATCATAGGAGTATTCTTTACATCAGTCATTTCTCACAAAAATAGTTTAAAAACTCATGTTACTTGAACAAAATAGATTTTATTTATCGCAATATATTATTAAGTTAAGATAGTTTGTAAATAGTAAATAACATTAAATATATTTTTAATCTTGAACTCTAACATAAAATTTTGTTTTTTAAAGTTTAAAAATAAATGGATATATATAGTTATTTTAACTTAAGTATTGTAATTTTTTTGACGTATAAAATATGTTTCTTTAACAAACATTGAAATGAGAAATAAGTATAAAGTAAGGAAATATACATCCGCCTACACTACAAAAATATCCAATTTTAGATGGGGTTTTTTTTAACATTACTGGGGTTTTAATCCCTGGTAAATATGTTTCCAGGGGTTATAGGAACCATTGGGAAAACCAGCGTCACAAAGGTAACGGAGGTTTTTTTCCAATTTCTAGGGGTTTTGGGAACCGCCGAAACTAACCGGGGCTCGGCAAAACCGCCCCTACTAACAGCGGTTTATTAGAAATCGCCGGCACTCACTAGATTCTACAAACTGTACCTTTTCCAGGGTTTTTTGAAAACCGCCGGAACTAATCGGGGTTATATAACCGCCGGAAGTAGCTGAGTTCGAAACTTTCCAGGGGTTTATTAAAAAACGCCGGAAATGCATGCAGATTTTTTTTTTTTTGGAATTGGAGAATTTCGTAATTCTGATGCAGCAAAGACCTATCTAACAGTGTCAATAAAATGATATTAGAAATCTACAATAAAATCAAGTACCTCTCAATAATACTAATGATATTAGAACATTATTTGTTTCCTTATATTTACCTAAATAAAATCCATTTATTTACTTCTATATTGCAGGTGTAAATAACAATTACTAGGAAAGGATTTTCATGCTGTAATTACAATATTTAATCCCTATAAATCAAGGGATTTGACTATGCATTGATCATTACAACTTAACATTGAGAGTCAACATCTCAAGAATTTCAGAATCAATTACATTAAAATAAACTATTATTATGGAGCCAACTAACAAGGCTAATGTCACCTCCTCCCAAAGCAAAATGCAAAGAAAGATAATGCATTTTCAGAAAACCATACAAAACATGAACGAGAAGTTCAAAAAAAATATCCAGGGCAAGTAAAAAGTAATATTTACAAGAATTTTAATAACAAGTAGCAAATACTGATGAAAAGAAAACTTGGTAACATAGCAGACATCAGAGCAACCATGAAGACAATTATTTTCAAGGCACTGGGAGCAGAGAAATGTCTGTCCTAATTCTGGAATAAGGACCAAAATTCAACACTGAACAGACACATAATATGTAATATGGTCGAGGGTGGACAAAGATGTTCAATACTAAAAATTAAATACGCAGAGTTCTAAGGTTCTCCTTTTTCATTACATCCATCATTTGACACACTTCCTTGATCAGATACCTACAATATAACATAATAGTTAGTCGATTATATATTTTTAAAAAAGATCATACAAATAAATTTAGCAATTATTACCGATGATGGTTGAAATGTAGCAAGCTGTGAAGGCAATTGACCCGGATAATTTTGCAACAATAATGATATCACTGCCTTCATTTCATTGACTTGTGTTGTCAATGAAGATACCTTTAAAAGATGAAATTATTTAAAAATTAAGAAAAATGATATCTAAGAAGTTGATCATAAAAAGAACAAACCAAGTAATTGATAAAATATTCATTAACTTGAGTTTGTAATTCAACATTAGAAACAGAAGTTGAAGATGATCCACCATGAGAACGAGCATGGACTCCAAAGACTTTAGATGGGCAAGGACCCAAACCTAAATCGCGAACGCGTCCACAATGCTCTTTGATTCCTAAAGCACGAGCCAATGAATCTGAACTAGATATTTCTTTTGATTGAGTCGATGATATTGTAGATTCATATGCTTCAATTTTTTCCTACATACAACATTTAATAAAATAGTGAAATCATCTAAATCGGATAAAACAATTCACCCAATTTCATTATCAGTAGATATACAATTATCAATGCACAAACATTTGATTCTAGTCCAAACAGAAACAACACCAGATTAAAGAGTTGCGATTCTAATTTCTAGAACCAGATTTCAAAGGGCTATTTTTACTACACTATTAGAAGACTTTTACTTCAATTTTATTTGGTTCAAGTATATATTTTTACTCCAAACAACAACATATACAGCAGCCCTTTGAAGTTTGACTATCATGGTCATGAAACTTATGCACATGTACTTCTGCTAAAAGTATGAATTGGTTAGATTAAAATTCAAAAAAATCATATCTGTGAACAAGAAGATATATTAAATAATTAAAAATCAGTAAAAACATCAAGTACACAATCAAAACCTCAAACACCACATGCCATGTAACAGAGAAACAATAATCAAATTGGCTATGTTTGTTGTCAGCACTAAACTGGAAAGAGTAAAACAATAGGTTATAGCTAATTTAGTAAAAACACGAATCAAAACTAGACTAGACTGAATCGAACTACTAATCTAAACCGTTGATAGAATCAAATACTCTATGAAACCTATTCCAAAAAACAAATCAAGTGTTCCGCATTCATAAATTATTTTCATAAATTGATAAATTGAATCAAAATACATATCATATATTAATAACTTAACATAAAGTTATCCCTAAAGCTGAACCTAAATTTGAACCTGCAAGTGAAAACTTAACATTCAAATTAATAAATTAAATTCACGGTTGTTTGTCCCTAACGCGGAACCTGCAAGTGAAAAAGTTGTCTTGACGCAACTTTTGATTTCATTTTTGTGATCCGAAGTCGAAGAAGCACAAGGCGATTTATAAAATATAGTATGGAGTCTCCACTAACATTTCATTGACCTAATGATTCATATTGGTCAATTTTGGGCCAGAACAATGCACCATTTACAATGAACATTTACCCCCTTCTTGTGTATATGAAATAACCATGGATATATATATAAATGGTTTTCACCAAAATAAATCAATTCATTGATATAACAAAATCAAGTTTAAACCACCTGAATGACATGACCCTGAAGTCTCTGCTATTAAAAAATAATCACAAATAAATTCTTATCATAGAAATGATGAAGATTAGGTTAGAATGAAAAATGAAGATAATAGATATAAAAAAAAAACAAAAAAAAAAAGAGAGCTGGATGAAGATTAGGTTTAGAGTAAAAGAGAAGAAGAGGAACATACCTCGACCTCACCGCGTCGACCTTGCCCGTCGACCTCACCGCCTCAACCACGATGCTCACCCAAGCTGGGGAATACACAACACAGACGAACACGACACGCACACAAATCAGGGAAAGCTTTCTGATGAAGGCAAGGGAATCAATGAAAGTGTGGAAGGGAATTAGGGATTGGGGAAAAACCTTTGCTATTTGCCTACCGTAAAAAACCTGGTCTAATTTGCCTCAAAATCTTACTTTGGTAAGTCATCTAATATTAAACCACCGAAATTATTTTAAAATAAAAATATATTCAGGGACGGATTTGGTTATAAACGCCCGAATTTAAAAAAAAAAAAATACTTACTCGGTTTTAATTAAAAACCTAATGCCGAAATTATCCAGGGTTTCCTAAAACTACCGGAAAACCCCCCTCTAAAATTATTATTTTTGTAGTGGTAAGCATGAATCTTGGGTGGTGTGATTAGGTAGTTTGTAATTAATTTTGATAATATCGGAGGATGTGAAAGGTTAAGTGAGTTGTCAAGATTTGAAGGTCCCACTCACACCTACATTCTAGCTGCCATTCTTGTCATCTTCAGCCACACTGTATACACTTCACTAAGAAAATTAGGTTCTTGTGAAGCTCAAAAAACAAAGACTTAACTCAATAAAAGTTTAATAATACATGTTAGTTTTGTATGTGAGGTTAAATCTTAATTGAATAAAATCACAATAAATAGTAGTGTTGGGTAAGAGATTTATCATCATTGCTCCTAAATAACTTGCTAAAATTGCTCATATATCATAAGAATTCATATTCGAGCAGAAAGGTTGGTTTTTATTAATCATTAGGAGTTTCACTCCACTATAAATCACTCACCGGTCCACACATTTGTTAAGGACCTAAATTATTTAGGATTAGGTTATTCTTTAGAAGCATTTGATAGGGCACGTGTCCTAAGATGGAGACGTGTAATTAACCATTGGCTAATTGTTTTTGTAATCGATTTATGTACAGAACATGGATCATGCTCAACCAAATCGTTTCATGGATGTACGATCAGTGTTCATAGATGAAGAGGTGCTTTGAACGAGTCTATTTGTATTGGGTTGTTGAAGAGTTTATAAGTAAAGCTTTGTGAACAAGACGTTTATCATAGAGATTGGGGGTCTGTCGATGTCCAGGTTTAAAGTTCGATTGTACAAAGATTATGCACGAAAGAGTTGTGAAGGTTCACCTTTAAAGACGGTTCAAGCCTACTTTATTTCATTTGGGAGGATCATGGGGAAAGAATGCCAGAAGATGATGTTACAGAATTATGAAAGTTTGATGGTTGATAGAGACGCAACATGGTCAAATTTAAAACCAAATTTCAAACTGGAAGACATGGTGCATGATGCTCTTAGGCAAAATGAGTCGTGCCAAGATCTACTTCTAATAACATTGAAGAGGCACCGAATGAAGAAACACAAGGTTTTTAAATTTTTTGTTGATGCAAACCAACCGTTGTAATGAAGGAGCATCAGATTTGAAATTAACAATGTGTGTCAGCCTATTAGCTTGCAAGTCAAATTGAATAGTCCCTAACAATGCATAGATTTTATTGCAAAATGGTTTGGATGCAACACCCATCAAATGCATGTTTGCCTAAAGCATACTACTATGCAAAAAGTTGTATCAAGTTGTGATTACAATCGTAGAGGATTGATTGTTGGCGTGTATGTTTGCATGCTCTTCTATGATAATGAATATGGTAAGAATGATGCGCGTTGCTTGAATGCAAATTTTGTGGAAAGCCAAGATATCAACCACGTAACCCGGGAGCAACACTACAAAACAAGTTTCCTATGAATCAATGTTCTATTTGCCATTAATTCCAAACTACAAGAATGTATGCCTCAACCAAACTGCAGGACAAATACCATGGCACTATCAACATGTCCACGAATGGGTGGTTTTGCGTCATCCATGCGTGCGAGGCTTGGAAGCACTTTGCTAAGTATATCCTGACTTTGGTATCCGATCCAACAATAACGACTCGTTTTTTAATGCTCTGACGGTTTTAAACCCATATGTACAGCATCAAATATACATATTCAATGTGGGCCAGTTATTATTCACCCCTATATCTTTCCTCCATGAAATCTGCATGTCTAAACCTTACCTGTTTCTTGAACATGTCCTCATTCCCGGACCATTCAATCCAAAGGTTTGGCATAGATGTGTACTTAGAGCCCTTGATTGACGATTGAAGAATAATGTGACGGTGTGATAACATATGATATTTCAAGAAACAAAACTTTATTTTAGGGCCATGCTGAGGTGGACCCTTACTGATTTTCCTGCTTATTGATGTTTTCCAGCTACAACACTCATGGTAAACTGGCATGCACCACATTGCATTGAGCATACAAGGCTTTAGATTATATCTGGGTAAAAACATTTGTTGTTTGGACTCCATCCGGAGTTTTTACCCGAATGACCACTGCCTTTAGGAGGAATAGGATGCTTCAAGAAGGGGGGGGAAGTTGAGATGTATGACGCACCACCATATCTTACGGGAGCAAAAGTTTGGAATAGAATCAATGGTTATCCTAAAATAATTGAAAATGGTGCACCAATAATTGATGGATACGGTGAGTGGCATAATTGGACGAAAAAAAGCATCTTTTGGGATCTACCCTATTGGAAGGATAATTTGTTAAGGCTAAATCTTGATTTCATGCACATTGAAANTGTCACCACATTTTAAAAAACTTTATTTTTCTTAAAACGATTTTAAAAGACCTTTAATAAATGAATTTGAGATTACTTTTGTTAAGAATTATATTATATATCAGATATGATACATGAAATAAATATTTATGACATTATCATGAAAAGATAAATAATAAATTGAAATAAATTATAAATATTTAATGATAATATAAAATAATATCAAATATAATAAATGAAATATGTTTTAATAACAATTTTAAATTTAGAAAAGTTTTATAAAAAAGATGTTTGATCTCACATTTAACAGTTGTCATGTCTCGCTTGTGATTAGCATCTCCATTTAATTCATAAAATATAATTACCGAATGTGAATCTAAAACTATACTTTTTCTAAGACAACGTAATGAATTTGTAAAATAAGAAACTGTAATTATCATAAACCTTGAGTTGTTTTAAATATTATTAGAAAAATATTTTAAGACTGTGATTTAGAATATTAAAACCATTTTATTGAAAATAATATAAAAAACACATTTGAAAAATCATAAAATTATATATTCCTACATTTTAATGAAACATTTTACTCTTTGACACCATTCACCATTGTTCAATGTAACATCCCAAAAATACAGTCTAAAACTATATAATAGAATAATCACATTTGATAATATTACAGATCAGTCTTACATTAAAAGAGAAGTACGCTTGTCGCTGAACGGCCTTACAGAAAGAACTAAAAACTTAAACTGTACAAGATAAGCAATTCTGACCGAACGGTTTACAAAAGCCAACACCGGACAGTCATACAAAAGCAAAGGGAAAAGGTGATCGAACGATCACCTTACTATCAAACTATACTACTGACTGAACGGTTCTACTGTTCGGTCTTAACTTCTACCTCGACTAAATTTTCTTCTTCCAGCGCTTCTTCTAGCAGCTCGTCTCCTTCTGCTCACATCCACATAGATGATCATTGCAACAGAAAGACAACCGAACGTACAAAACAGACAAGACAGAAAACATAGGGTAAGCTTATGTAATTCAACTCATATATGACGATATATTTCACACAATTCAATCACACAAGATAATTCATTAACTCATTCATGTAAAGCCTAATACTAGACTGACTATCTGGACTGTATGAATTTTGTGTAGCTACGACGTTCGTGCACTCGGGTGATGTAGTAACTGGGATACCCTCAACAGCTGCCACCCGAGGTTAGTCCTATCTGTCCAAATTAACCATAAGGACTAGGACCTCCTCCCGTTCCCACACATGAGTTACCCTTCTCTACGTGAGAACGAGTAATCACAGAACATCAGGATGAACCACCAGCTTAGCATGCCCACATTCATACTTTACCAAATTCCAATATCCATTCAATGAGATATTCCTCCCCGGAATACTCGTTCAAAATCAAATACATTTCATATACATCATATTCCATCATCTTCCATTTTCTAAACTTCAATTTTAACTAAGATCACTTAAGATACAAAATACCGAACGTAAAACTTTAACCTTTAGCGAGACCGAACACTTGGACTGAGACCGAGAGGTTTCCAGTTCCAGAATAGATCAAAACCGAGAGAGAATTACCATCAGGATTTGAAAGAGACCGGGTTCAATAATATTTCACAAGATTTAAAAGGATCAAACGTTATTTACAAGGTGAATCAATTTCATGAACTGAACCATGAGCATTTAAACTGAACATCTTAAAGCCTAGACCGAGTACTAAGACTCTAGTCCGAAACCAATGGAGACAGACACTACAAGACATTCAAATAATAGTACTTAGAAGACTCATATGAAGAAATCGAACGCTTATAAATACTTAGCTTACTTATAAATTTATCCTCAAGAAAACCGAATGCCAGTCAAATGTCGAGCACGGTAGAGGGTGAACCCATTGAGTTTGGACGAACGCTATTTTCATCCATATAAATTATAGAAAAGAGAATGAGCGCTTGGTGTAAGACCCAGCACTATTAGTACGAACGCTTGGTGAAAGACCTAGCTCTAAATCGTACGAGCGCTTAATAAAAGAACTATGAGTAAATAGCACAATCGCTTGGTGAAAGACCTAGCACTAAATTGTACGAACGCTTGGAATATAAGATATTATTTAATTAATATTCAAGAACGAACGAACATACGCGAGAGAAGAACGTTTGTCGTACTTTGATGTGAAAGTGGTGGAAAATATCAAAAATACAAAGCCGATGTGGTGGCTAGTGTATACGGCACTGGTAAATCTGAGTGTCCGTTTAGGTTAAAGGGAATGTGTGGACATCACAACCATGATCAGATCACTACAAAAAGAAGGGCATTACCGAAGGCCAGAAGCCTCGAAAACACCCGAAAACCGTCGGTACAAGGTAATTACAGACGACTTATCGACGACGAGCCCTCGGTAAATCACATGTCACTAAGATTTACCGAGGGCTTCCGCTCTTCGGTAATTACCAAAGGGTACAAGCCTTCGGTAATTACCGAAGGGCGCATGCCTTCAGTAATTACCCAAGGGCACAAGCCCTCGGTAATTACCGAAGGGCGGAAGCCCTCGTTGATTATCGAAGGGCGGAAGCCTTCGGTAATTACCTAACGTGGGTAATTACCGATGGGCATAAGCCTTCGGTAAGTTCGAGGCAGATCCAAGGCACAATTGTATTTCTTATGAAACCCTACAATCCTGTATAAATTGTTCACAACACAAACAGACCTGCATAACATTTTCCAAGAACATACATACCTGCATAATGTGCATCTCAATGATGCAATCATTGATCAGACTGACAATATAACATCTGAATCATCCAATCATCCATAGAACATGTATTTATAAGTAAAACATTATACAATGTAACATAATGATGTTCTAATATCCAAATCATCCAATTGATCTAATATCCAAATCATCCAATTGATCTAACATCCAAATAATATATCTAAATGCCAAATGTTCTAATATCAAATGTTTCTATAACAACTAAAAACAAAATAAAACTAATAATGTACATAGTTATCATCAGAATGATCTTCATCATCCTGCTCATCTATAGATGGTTGGACTAGTGTGGGTTGGACTGATGTCGGGTGGACTGATGAGGGTTGGACTGTTGTGGGATGTTGAGGGACAACGAGTGACGGGGAGGGTCGTGGCTGGGTCGGAGGGATATTGAATTGATCCTGTGAAGTCTCAGGCAACACTCTCAAGATCAGGGCCTTAAAGTTTCTAAATTCTGCTCTCAAATCAGTGATTTCCTGGTCACGTTGCTCTAGTACCTGCGTGAGGCAGGCAACGGCCTCGTCAGCAATAGTGGTGGAAGAAGAAGGTTGATGCTTCAGAGTACCTCCTCTCGATGCTGTATAGTTTGCAGCAAGTTGTCCTGCACCGTACACTCGTCCCTTTTTCTTCCCACCAATGATGTCGACCCAACACTGTGTCCTACGAATGTCGTCTTCTTCATTACTCGCATCATCCGGTGTAGGAGCTGACCCATGTTCAGATCTAACATGTGAAAGTCTCGTAGAAAATTCTTCCTGTTCAAACATGCAAAACCAATGTTAGGGAATGATAGAATAACATAAATTAAAAATTACTAATAGTTCTAGTGTTATTTGCTTACATGAGTCTTCCGAGATCTTTCATCAACGAATTCATTAGTATCCTTCCGAACATGAGTCTGTGCAAAGACCTCATCAACATATGAAATAGAAAATACATAACTTATATATGAAAGAAACAGAAAGGTAATGAAAGTTTACCATATGAATGACATGCTCATGAATCGTGATCAACCCATCAATATGCAGGGTGCCACCCTTTTCAAAAGCTCTGTTCCTCTGGGCTTTAGCACACTTATTGCAAAACTGTAATGAATTCCAATGAGCCAGTAAAGAGTTCCAAATTTGCTCGCCCAACCAGTAAGGGCGCTCTCCTGCATTGCGGGCATCCCTAAACATCTCTGATAGCCGATGAGATGCTTTCATGTGGAAATTTCTTTGTATCTGTTTTTCATGTTCAGTTTCCACTGCACCTTCATCTGTAACATAAAACAGAACAAACATTAATTGATGAACATACTAAAGAAGAATGACAATTAGTTTAATGGATTGTTCACCTGAAAACGCTCCCAGAATGGCTTTTTGTCGTCATCAGGTATTGCTCCCCAAGTAGGCCATGGACTTAAAAACTGTTGCTTAATTGAACGTGTGATGGCCTGCGAATCAACCCTGGATGGAATAAACCTGCATAATAAAAGTCATTTGAATTAATCCAAACTTTAAACATCATAATGGTTAAACAAGGGATTAATATCTTACCCTTTACCATACGGCTCAATCCATGGTCGATCATGGAGGGTGGGGTCAAGACCTTCACCATCACCAGTTGAATCTAGATCAGTAGATGGTGTGACAATCTCAGAAGACGGTATACAAGATGAGGAAGGTATAGAAGTAGGGTCAGGGGGAGGAGTGGGGGTAATAAGCATAGGGGGAGGTTTGAGGATTATAATCACAAGAGGAGGAAGAGGGTCTACTGCAAGGGTAGGAGAAGGGTGTGTTGTAGGGGCAGGATAAGGGTGTATTGCAGAGGTAGGAGTAGGGNAAAACCAAAATTTTTATTTAAAAAAAATTAAAATTGTCACCACATTTTAAAAAACTTTATTTTTCTTAAAACGATTTTAAAAGACCTTTAATAAATGAATTTGAGATTACTTTTGTTAAGAATTATATTATATATCAGATATGATACATGAAATAAATATTTATGACATTATCATGAAAAGATAAATAATAAATTGAAATAAATTATAAATATTTAATGATAATATAAAATAATATCAAATATAATAAATGAAATATGTTTTAATAACAATTTTAAATTTAGAAAAGTTTTATAAAAAAGATGTTTGATCTCACATTTAACAGTTGTCATGTCTCGCTTGTGATTAGCATCTCCATTTAATTCATAAAATATAATTACCGAATGTGAATCTAAAACTATACTTTTTCTAAGACAACGTAATGAATTTGTAAAATAAGAAACTGTAATTATCATAAACCTTGAGTTGTTTTAAATATTATTAGAAAAATATTTTAAGACTGTGATTTAGAATATTAAAACCATTTTATTGAAAATAATATAAAAAACACATTTGAAAAATCATAAAATTATATATTCCTACATTTTAATGAAACATTTTACTCTTTGACACCATTCACCATTGTTCAATGTAACATCCCAAAAATACAGTCTAAAACTATATAATAGAATAATCACATTTGATAATATTACAGATCAGTCTTACATTAAAAGAGAAGTACGCTTGTCGCTGAACGGCCTTACAGAAAGAACTAAAAACTTAAACTGTACAAGATAAGCAATTCTGACCGAACGGTTTACAAAAGCCAACACCGGACAGTCATACAAAAGCAAAGGGAAAAGGTGATCGAACGATCACCTTACTATCAAACTATACTACTGACTGAACGGTTCTACTGTTCGGTCTTAACTTCTACCTCGACTAAATTTTCTTCTTCCAGCGCTTCTTCTAGCAGCTCGTCTCCTTCTGCTCACATCCACATAGATGATCATTGCAACAGAAAGACAACCGAACGTACAAAACAGACAAGACAGAAAACATAGGGTAAGCTTATGTAATTCAACTCATATATGACGATATATTTCACACAATTCAATCACACAAGATAATTCATTAACTCATTCATGTAAAGCCTAATACTAGACTGACTATCTGGACTGTATGAATTTTGTGTAGCTACGACGTTCGTGCACTCGGGTGATGTAGTAACTGGGATACCCTCAACAGCTGCCACCCGAGGTTAGTCCTATCTGTCCAAATTAACCATAAGGACTAGGACCTCCTCCCGTTCCCACACATGAGTTACCCTTCTCTACGTGAGAACGAGTAATCACAGAACATCAGGATGAACCACCAGCTTAGCATGCCCACATTCATACTTTACCAAATTCCAATATCCATTCAATGAGATATTCCTCCCCGGAATACTCGTTCAAAATCAAATACATTTCATATACATCATATTCCATCATCTTCCATTTTCTAAACTTCAATTTTAACTAAGATCACTTAAGATACAAAATACCGAACGTAAAACTTTAACCTTTAGCGAGACCGAACACTTGGACTGAGACCGAGAGGTTTCCAGTTCCAGAATAGATCAAAACCGAGAGAGAATTACCATCAGGATTTGAAAGAGACCGGGTTCAATAATATTTCACAAGATTTAAAAGGATCAAACGTTATTTACAAGGTGAATCAATTTCATGAACTGAACCATGAGCATTTAAACTGAACATCTTAAAGCCTAGACCGAGTACTAAGACTCTAGTCCGAAACCAATGGAGACAGACACTACAAGACATTCAAATAATAGTACTTAGAAGACTCATATGAAGAAATCGAACGCTTATAAATACTTAGCTTACTTATAAATTTATCCTCAAGAAAACCGAATGCCAGTCAAATGTCGAGCACGGTAGAGGGTGAACCCATTGAGTTTGGACGAACGCTATTTTCATCCATATAAATTATAGAAAAGAGAATGAGCGCTTGGTGTAAGACCCAGCACTATTAGTACGAACGCTTGGTGAAAGACCTAGCTCTAAATCGTACGAGCGCTTAATAAAAGAACTATGAGTAAATAGCACAATCGCTTGGTGAAAGACCTAGCACTAAATTGTACGAACGCTTGGAATATAAGATATTATTTAATTAATATTCAAGAACGAACGAACATACGCGAGAGAAGAACGTTTGTCGTACTTTGATGTGAAAGTGGTGGAAAATATCAAAAATACAAAGCCGATGTGGTGGCTAGTGTATACGGCACTGGTAAATCTGAGTGTCCGTTTAGGTTAAAGGGAATGTGTGGACATCACAACCATGATCAGATCACTACAAAAAGAAGGGCATTACCGAAGGCCAGAAGCCTCGAAAACACCCGAAAACCGTCGGTACAAGGTAATTACAGACGACTTATCGACGACGAGCCCTCGGTAAATCACATGTCACTAAGATTTACCGAGGGCTTCCGCTCTTCGGTAATTACCAAAGGGTACAAGCCTTCGGTAATTACCGAAGGGCGCATGCCTTCAGTAATTACCCAAGGGCACAAGCCCTCGGTAATTACCGAAGGGCGGAAGCCCTCGTTGATTATCGAAGGGCGGAAGCCTTCGGTAATTACCTAACGTGGGTAATTACCGATGGGCATAAGCCTTCGGTAAGTTCGAGGCAGATCCAAGGCACAATTGTATTTCTTATGAAACCCTACAATCCTGTATAAATTGTTCACAACACAAACAGACCTGCATAACATTTTCCAAGAACATACATACCTGCATAATGTGCATCTCAATGATGCAATCATTGATCAGACTGACAATATAACATCTGAATCATCCAATCATCCATAGAACATGTATTTATAAGTAAAACATTATACAATGTAACATAATGATGTTCTAATATCCAAATCATCCAATTGATCTAATATCCAAATCATCCAATTGATCTAACATCCAAATAATATATCTAAATGCCAAATGTTCTAATATCAAATGTTTCTATAACAACTAAAAACAAAATAAAACTAATAATGTACATAGTTATCATCAGAATGATCTTCATCATCCTGCTCATCTATAGATGGTTGGACTAGTGTGGGTTGGACTGATGTCGGGTGGACTGATGAGGGTTGGACTGTTGTGGGATGTTGAGGGACAACGAGTGACGGGGAGGGTCGTGGCTGGGTCGGAGGGATATTGAATTGATCCTGTGAAGTCTCAGGCAACACTCTCAAGATCAGGGCCTTAAAGTTTCTAAATTCTGCTCTCAAATCAGTGATTTCCTGGTCACGTTGCTCTAGTACCTGCGTGAGGCAGGCAACGGCCTCGTCAGCAATAGTGGTGGAAGAAGAAGGTTGATGCTTCAGAGTACCTCCTCTCGATGCTGTATAGTTTGCAGCAAGTTGTCCTGCACCGTACACTCGTCCCTTTTTCTTCCCACCAATGATGTCGACCCAACACTGTGTCCTACGAATGTCGTCTTCTTCATTACTCGCATCATCCGGTGTAGGAGCTGACCCATGTTCAGATCTAACATGTGAAAGTCTCGTAGAAAATTCTTCCTGTTCAAACATGCAAAACCAATGTTAGGGAATGATAGAATAACATAAATTAAAAATTACTAATAGTTCTAGTGTTATTTGCTTACATGAGTCTTCCGAGATCTTTCATCAACGAATTCATTAGTATCCTTCCGAACATGAGTCTGTGCAAAGACCTCATCAACATATGAAATAGAAAATACATAACTTATATATGAAAGAAACAGAAAGGTAATGAAAGTTTACCATATGAATGACATGCTCATGAATCGTGATCAACCCATCAATATGCAGGGTGCCACCCTTTTCAAAAGCTCTGTTCCTCTGGGCTTTAGCACACTTATTGCAAAACTGTAATGAATTCCAATGAGCCAGTAAAGAGTTCCAAATTTGCTCGCCCAACCAGTAAGGGCGCTCTCCTGCATTGCGGGCATCCCTAAACATCTCTGATAGCCGATGAGATGCTTTCATGTGGAAATTTCTTTGTATCTGTTTTTCATGTTCAGTTTCCACTGCACCTTCATCTGTAACATAAAACAGAACAAACATTAATTGATGAACATACTAAAGAAGAATGACAATTAGTTTAATGGATTGTTCACCTGAAAACGCTCCCAGAATGGCTTTTTGTCGTCATCAGGTATTGCTCCCCAAGTAGGCCATGGACTTAAAAACTGTTGCTTAATTGAACGTGTGATGGCCTGCGAATCAACCCTGGATGGAATAAACCTGCATAATAAAAGTCATTTGAATTAATACAAACTTTAAACATCATAATGGTTAAACAAGGGATTAATATCTTACCCTTTACCATACGGCTCAATCCATGGTCGATCATGGAGGGTGGGGTCAAGACCTTCACCATCACCAGTTGAATCTAGATCAGTAGATGGTGTGACAATCTCAGAAGACGGTATACAAGATGAGGAAGGTATAGAAGTAGGGTCAGGGGGAGGAGTGGGGGTAATAAGCATAGGGGGAGGTTTGAGGATTATAATCACAAGAGGAGGAAGAGGGTCTACTGCAAGGGTAGGAGAAGGGTGTGTTGTAGGGGCAGGATAAGGGTGTATTGCAGAGGTAGGAGTAGGGTCTACTGCAGGGGTAGGAGAAGGGTGTGGTGTAGGGGTAGGAGGAGGCCCCACAGATGACGGACTAGGGGCAGTAGTGGTAGGTAGTTTAGCAAGCACCCTAAGTACATACTTTGGTGCCTGGCGTTGCCTCTTTTTAAGCTTTGCTACCCCCTTTCCTTTATCAGGATGTTCTGAACCTTGTCCTGTCATTACTGCATTGAAATGGTTACAAATAAAGCGAAACAATAGAAATGATTAAGGAATGATCAATAGAAATTAAAGTGAATGTAAAATAATTGCATACACAGTCTTAAAAGATGGTATTTTAGATAACTCTATTGAAATAATAGTTCAATTTGCTACAATAGATGTCCAACATTCAATCGTCATCATCATGATCTTCATCTTTATCTTCTTCCAAATCATCGTCATCATCATCATCATCATCATCATCTTCTCCTTCTTCTTCTTCTTCTTCTTCATCATTATCATCATCATCATCATCATCATCATCATCATCATCATCATCATCATCATCATCATCTTGTTGTTGTTGTTGTTGTTGTTGTTGTTGTTCTTGTTCTTCATCACCTTGTATTGCTGCTTCTAATTCATCTTCATCACCATTAGGGTCGACCAATGCGGTTATACGTTCAACTTCAATAATTTCTTGTGGTTGTGACATTTGGTCAAGCTGGTAGGCAACATCTTCCTCAACCTCATTTGAGTCAATGCGACCTTTAGGCTTTGTTTGTATTGCTACGGCCCAACCGCGCTTGTCAATATTTCGGAATGGTGGATAAGCCACATAATAAACCTGTCTGACATTAGTTGGTAGAATGAAAGGATCAAACGGTCCATATC
>NW_025909132.1:0-41608 GCF_018835915.1 Vigna umbellata
TTTATTGCAAATCGAATACATTAATTGTGCATTCAATTAGATCTGTTTGAATTGTAATTTTGTTATATTTGTCACTTATGTAACCGATTACATTACTAATGTAATCGATTAATCTACGTCTGTCATGAGATAACTATATATTGACGCACTACTTATTGAACTGTAACGAATTGATCGTTTGAAATTTTCATGTGATATCTTTTATTAGAGAAAAGTGTTACAAGTGATTGAGAAGCTCCAAGAACCAAGATTGAAAGATTTGGAAGAAACTTGAAGGTTTCTTGAGAGAAGAACTGTGGATGTAATTGATTAATCATACTCTGCACTACTAAGGTGTTTCTACCTTGATCATAAACATGTTTTTGCAATCTCGGATTGTGGTTCCTTGTTCGTGCGAGACAAGAAGAAGAACAAGGGGTTCTTGACTTTGAGAGGTGGTCTCAAAGGGTTCTGCAGCAAAGACGTCTGGTTCTGTGTGCAGGTGTTTTTTTTCTATATTTGATTCTGAGTAGAAGAGGTGTTTACATTGTGAGAGTGTGTTCTCTGTAAAACCTTTGGTGTAATTCTCAAATCATTATAGTGAAAGATCCTTCAATCTAAGGTTTATTGGAAGGATGACTGAATGTAGACATTGAGGCCGAACCAAGATAAGAACCTTGTGTTGTTATTCTCTCCTTATCTCTTTTACTTTGAATTGCATACGCGTATTACTTAGATTTACAAGAAGATTCAAGATCATTCAAAGTTTGTAAAAATATTTAAAAATCATTCATTTTTAGTAATCACCATATAAGAGAAAGAATGAAGTAATGGATGCCTAAACAAATGCAAGAAATATTATAGACGCAGAATTTTTGAATCTGTTGTACTAAATGCAAATGAAGGAATGAAAACTGGAATGAAGTATTTAGAAGTATAAACTGACCTAATAAACCTAACTAAAATGCCTAAACTACTATGTCTTACAAAGTATCATCAGAACCTAAACTACTCTTAACTAAAATAAACTCTTAACAACAACTATATCTTCTATCAACTCATAAAAGTTCCTAAATGTACATAAAACCAAATGCCAAATCTTAAAAGCAATATGTGCACGAGAATTAAAAGTAACATCTAAAATCTAAATGCTGAGTGAGACAAACAATATCAAATTAGAAATGAAACCACCATTTAAATATACAAAAGCATTAAAAAATCAACACCAGATTCGATTACCACTATCAAAAGCAGTTAAACAGATTGAAATCTAAATTTAGCTAAAGAAACAAGTAAATTGCGTAACATCAAATCCAAAACCAGCAAGTGTACTCAAAACAGAGAAAATCAAAGTAAATGAAATTGCATTGTAAAGAAAAGAAAGATTACAAGAACAAGCTCCGCTATAGGCGCGATCAAAGCCATTGCGGATTGTCACCACTGCGAGTACTTAATCCAGAAGCAAGGGAACGAAAGAAACAGTAGATTGAAATCACTACAGGCTATCACCACTGTAAGTGATCAAATGATCAATCCAAATACAGAATCTATAATACGAAAAGCAAGTAAAAACCCTAAGAAAACCGAAATCTCTCACAAATCACTCTTGCACGGAGTTTATCACCCTCCTAGAGCTAAGAATGGTGCTTGTCACCCACCACCCGTTACCCTCTCCCAATGTCTATATACATGCCCTTTTATAGGGTCCAAGAAGGAAGAAGAAAAATGAAAGAGCGAAAAGGAAAAGTGAAAAGGACTAACTGTCAACGCTTCGCGCTCTTTTGATCCAACGTCCTCTCTTCACGATCTCCTTCTAATCTTCTCCACAACCCTCCGATCATCTTCTCTTCGATCAGCTTCTTCTCCGGGCAGCTTCTTCTCCGGGCAAGATTAGTGGCTTGAGCACAAGCTTTATCTTTTCTCTTCTCTCACGAACCCTAGAGGAGGGTTGTTTTCTTCTCTCCAAAATGCTTGAGAGTGTTCTTTTCTCCCAAATGAGTTTCACGAACAAGGACCCCCTAGAAAGCTGCAGTAGCTGCCCATCTCAAAACGTCGTCGCTGCATTTAAATTTTACTCAAAACACGCAGCTTCAGCCCAACTCTAGCAATGGCTAAATGGTGTAATTTAACCAACTAGCCCAGATTGCTTTCATTTGTAGCCCAAAAATGATCTTTGCTAGCCCTGTTCATGATTTTGCCTGGTCTCTTCAGCAGCTTCAGCTTTTAAAATGCAACACTTGAAACTCAGCCCAAACAACTTGAGAGTTGCTTCCTCCACCACCGCCAACCGCTCCCTGCACCTCCCCATACCTTATTTGCCCTTCTATAAAACGGATGTCAACATCCGTTTCACCTTCAACGAATGTTGACATCCGTAACATCCATTTACATATTTTATATTTTAATTTATTATTTTTATTTAAAAAAAAAACTTCAACGGATGTGGCCACATCCGTTAACGGATGTGCCACATCCGTTTAATATATTTTTAAAAAGTTTTTTATTTATTATTTAAATAATAATATATAAATTAAAATAATTATTATTATTTTATTAAATAAAATAAAATTAATTTATAAATAATTAAATAATAATTTTTAAAAAATTAAATAATATTTATATATTAATTTAAAATATAAAAAATTAAAAACTAAAAACTAAAAAACAAAAAAAGCAAAGGATGTCGCCACATCCGGATGTGGCACATCCGTTTTAATATGTTTATAACAAATTTTTTAATTATTATTTAAATAATAATACATAAATTAAAAGTAATAATAATTATTTTATTAAATAAAATAAAATTAATTTATAAATAATTAAGTAATAATTTTAAAATAATTAAATTATATTTATATATTAATTTAAAACAAAAAAATAAAAAAACTAAATTAGAAAACAAAAGAAGCAACGGATGTCGCCACATCCGTTACGGATGTGGTACATCCGTTTTAATATAATTATAATAAATTTTTTAATTATTATTTAAATAATAATACATAAATTAAAATTAATAATAATTATTTTATTAAATAAAATAAAATTAATTTATAAATAATTAAATTATAATTTTAAAATAATTAAATAATATTTATATATTAATTTAAAACAGAAAAAATAAAAAAACTAAAAACTAAAAAACAAAAAGGCAACGGATGTCGTCACATCCGTTAACGGATGTAGCATGTCTGTGGAAGAATTTTTTCTTCAACGGATGTTGACATCCGTTGAAGAAAAGGAGTGGTGGTGTAGGATATTTTAAAATATAAAGGATAGTTTTGGAATTTTAAAAAAATGTGGTGGTGCAGGGAGCAAAGTGGAGTGGTGTAGGGAGTAAAATCCAAACAACTTTTATTTAGTTTATTCTGGCCCATTTTTCCAAGGACTAATCCTGCCAAAAGAAAGAAATGAAGAATCAAACAACAAAAACAAAGATTAAAAGCCTATAAAAGCAAAACGAAGTTTTATTTATTTTTCTAAATATTTTTACTAAAAAGGGAAAATACTTATTTATTTAAAAAACCTATTTTATTTAACTAAAAAATTAACACTATTTTTATAAAAACCCTATTTTTATACTAATTACTCTAAACTATACTATTTCTAATGAATTAAAAACTAAAATAGCCTAAAAATAGATTATTATCACACAAAAATGGGGGAAAATAAAGAATTAACAATAAAACTCCAATCCAACATATGTTCACGTCCGTACATAATAAAATACGAGAGAGAGTGTAATTCGAAATTTTGTCTCTCTGTTGGGTACCAAACCTTAGGCCGAAAATATGCCTCTTTAAAATGGGCTCCCTAATTCTAAAATTGGGCCCAAAGTCCAAGCCTGTTCCACAATTAATAAAAACCAAATTATAAAAGAAAATAAAAACAAATGTTGATGTGGACAATATTAAATGACATGGCAACTCTCTTTACATCCCAAAATATAATCCCAAAATTGTCCTGAAAATAATAATGGGAAATAATTAAGCTCAAAAGGTTCAAATTAATTAAAATATGAATTATTAGTTAAAATAAACCCAAATAGCAAAACAGATAAAATAATGGATAGTTAAGCACAATTCACTAATTAAATTCGGTAGGGAAAATTAAGTGAATATTGAAAAAATAATGATTCATCACGGATTAATCCTAGCAGTATCCGGTAATTTCAATTTATAAGTCACTTTTCCAATTTTTCCCAAAATTTCAAAGGGTCTAAAATAGTGCATGCTCAACTTTTGTGCTTTCCTAAAAGCTATTAAGTGTTGTCTATAAGGTTGTAGTTTGACCAACACAAAATCTCCAACTTCGAACTATATGTCCCTTAATATTTTATCAAGTTGTGCGTTCATCTTATTCAATTTCAATAGTTGAAAAATCGCATCACGTTCACATAGCAGTTCTTGAACTGAAACCAGATCTATGGAACTGATTTCATAACGCATGACAATAGGTGGATCCTTTCCCTACAAAGCTTTGAATGGAGACAGTCCAATGCTTTGATGAAGAGATGAATTATACCAATACTAAGCCCATGGCAATATGACAAACCAACCTTTTGGGTTATCAAACACAAAACAATGTAGATACATCTCTAGAGTCTTATTTTGGGCCCCTGTTTGTCAATCAAAATGTGGGTGATATGAAGAGATCATAGGAAGTGTTATTCCTTGAGCTTTGAACAAGTGTTTCCAAAAACAACTAACGAAAACTTTGTCACAATCAGAAACAATGGATCGTGGAACACCATACAACTTTACAATGTTATGAATAAAACACTCGCCAACAATCTTGCTTGTATACTCAACTTTTAAGGAAATAAAATGCGCAAATTTTGATAATCGGTCTACTACTACGATGATAGTAGAATAACCATGTGAAGGTGGCAAGTTTGTGATAAAATCCATCGGAACATTGTCCCACACATGCTACGGTATTGGTAATGGCTGAAGTAAACCTACTTGTAATGTTAGTTCCACCTTTGCTTATTGTCAAATTTGACACTCATGTACAAATCGTCGAATGCTTTGTCGCATACTCGGCTAGAAAAATTGAGAATCTATTCTAGCGATAGTCTTTGATACTCTGGCATGCCCACCTACTTTGGAGGAATGAAACTTATTTAGCACGCTCTTTCCAGAATAAAAGACCATCTTTAATTGCATATTCTGGAGAGTGCCCCTTACTTCTCACATATTGATCATATAATGCTTTAAGTTGATCATCGATTTGAATGCAAACAACTACCTTCCGCAACCATTGATTACAAACTTTTAACTAAGCCTGATTTGTATTGTATCGTGAAATCAAAACCCAAAAATTTAGGTAACCATTTTGTGATTGCAACCTTTTTCCCAACAACTTTTTGAGACTTTCATGATCAATTTTAAGCACAAATTCATGGATTGTTAGGTACAAAAAAAGTTCCACATCAGATAAAACAAAAGATGAACATGAGTTTATATACACATAAGATACCTCCATTGGTAAGAGGCCTTTTGTAGTGATACCAAAAGCAACTTCGTGAGGGCTTGACCCAAAAAGGACAATATCTTACTAGTGAGGAGATCTATGTGGATGTTGAACCTCCCTACAAATTGTTCTGGTTCCAGGACATGCTTCTCATGAACCACCATGTCTTGAAAAAAGAGTTCATAGCCAGACTAAGGCATGTCTTGCACCATCTCCATAAGTTCCCTTTTTCCTTGTACAATAGCTTTGCTCCTTGAAAGGTGAATACTCAAACTTTAAATTTTTCCTTTGGTGTTTTGAAGACTTTGATTTAGTTTTGTTGGGTTTCATAATTGACAACTCTTTTAAACTCTTGCTTTAGTTAAAAGTTTGATTATGTACTCCCTCTCTATTTCACTTCTTCATGCCATGGGGAAATTGATAGTTTTATATTATGTAATTCTTTAGTTTTATACTTTTCGCTATATTATATCAACTGAAGACAATAACTCAAATTCTCAACAATGGTGGAATTATTATTGATTGGAACAACTTTTTTATCTTATTTGTTATTGACATTTTAAATAGTAAAATAAGTCCTGGTTTTGGTTTTTTGTTTATCTGAAATGCAATTTTTCCGACAGCGCAACGTCTGATAGCTAGATGAATAAACCTGCTAGCTTACCTAATTCAAGAGAAAATATACAAGCACTTAACTTCTTAGTATTAATTAATTGTAGGCTTAATACCTCTTTTTGTCCCTCTTTATAAGGGAAATGTTCAAGTTCGTCCTACCTTTTTTAAAAAGTTCAATGTGGTCCCAAGTTGTGAAAAAAGTGTCCAATTAAATCCTTTTTGGTCACGGCGTTAAATATTTAACGATCCAGCTGACAGCGTGGACTGATCTGTGCAACGTGGCTGTTTACCTTCATAACGTGGCAGTGACAGTGTTTTTCATTAAATTTCACGTGGCAGTGGTAGTGATTAAAAAATTCTGAGTTAGGGTTTGGGTATTCGAAATTGCGATTTGGGGATAAGCATTTTGGAGGAACAAGAAATACAAATTGCGCTGCCATTTAGCTACTACTAGTTTGTCTAAATTTCACATTACTTTAATGATATCATTGTCTATATTTGCATGATTTTTATAGAGCGACATCAAGGAGATAAACAGGGTTCTATTTGGAGCGGAAGGACAGCAAAGAGAAAGGCGAGGAGAGTCAGCAAGAGGGAGTGATTGTGGAACTTAAAAGCAAACAGATTCGGGAACTGACCAAACATGCCAAATCTAGTTCAAGGAAAGCCCTTTCTTCCGAAGATGAACCATTAAACCTGAGAAACCAAAAACCCATCTACGCCAACAAATTTGGAAAGTTGTACGAGATCACACCGAAGAAAAACCCGCAGCTTAGGGACTTGGACGTGTTCCTCAGTTCTGTAGATATCAAAGAGGTAATACATGGAAAAATCGTGTGGACAATCTCAGTAATTGAATTCTATTATTCACTATAACGTCATAATTATAAGAGATCATAATTAAATAATGGTTGTCTTTGAAAAACTTTAGGGAAGCCTTCTTCTGCCACACTACAATTCTAAGGCCATAGTGATTAATGAGGGAAAAGCAAACATTGAACTGGTTGGTCGAAGAGAAGAACAGCAGCAGCAGCAAGAGGAATTTCGAATACCTAAACCCTAACTCAGAATTTTTTAATCACTGCCACTGCCACGTGAAATTTAATGAAAAACACTATTACTACCACGTTATGAAGGTAAACAGCCACGTTGTACAGATCAGTCCACGCTGTCAGTTGGATCGTTAAATATTTAACGCCGTGACCAAAAAGGATTTAATTGGACACTTTTTTCACAACTTGGGACCACATTGAACTTTTTAAAAAAGGTAGGACGAACTTGAACATTTTCCTTATAAAGAGGGACAAAAAGAGGTATTAAGCCTTAATTGTATAGTCTGGTTGAGTTTTATAGTTAATTTGAGAATCTGTTTTATTTTGAATTTATGAATTTGACAAGCTGAGGGAGTGTTTAGTCAAATTCTTATTTTTATGTTTGATATGAACATTTTTAAAATTAATTTGCCTCACATTTTTAAAAATTTCTTAGTCATATCAGACATATGTATAGTATTATTTATAAAAAAGAGGACTCCAACCAATTATAATTTCGTGAAAATTTGATTCCAGTAGATGAAAAAGGAATTTTCATACCCAACATCGCTTCTTAAATGCCTTTTGTAACCTGATTTGTGTTTGGTTGATAATGTCAATATTTTATTGTAAAAGTTTTGAACTCTTAAATGAATGATAAAAGAAATATTATTTCAATCTTTATTAAAGAGATGATTTTTATTTTTTAAAATAAATTCATGATTAAAAAAATAAAATGTCGAAGATTTCAGTTAACTAAAGATACCGATGATTCTATTATTGTTTATTATACTGTTATAATTAAATAGACTAGGTAGAATCCTGGTTCATGAGTTTCTCATGGCTTCATCCAATTAAAATTCAGTATTCACAACTTGTTTTTATATATGATTAGAACAATTAAGCTTTCTCATAACCGGATATTATTGATAGTGAATAAGTTATAGGTGTTGGTAATTATAATATTCTATTAAAAGGAAATGTAACCTATTTATCAAATTCTCAAATCGGGTTGTTTAAAGTAAAAAGATCTTATTTGAAATCTGGTTGTTGTAGTATTGATACCTTCTTTTGCTCTAGTTTTGGAACGGTGGCACACTTATTGAAATCTGGTTGTAATATTTAATTTACCTATATTTCTTTTAAAGTATTTCACAGGATTTGATATTGATTATTCAAGAAATATTATGCTATTTATCGAAGATAAAAATAATAACACCTAATCTAAAGGAAGATGACCTTTGTTTTATATTTTATTATTGCTATTTTTATAAAGAATTGATTGTTTTGTTGATTTTGTGGAATTTGCTTTTTTGTTGTTTTAGCAAAATTGATCAAAGTTACACGGTGTAAGGCTAGCTAGAGAGTATAATATGATTTTGTGTGTCTTTGGTTTGAATGAGTCTTGATTATTTGTATTTAATTAGCAGTGTTGACATTAATTGGGTTGTTATGAGTTGGGTATTACGTAATGAAACACATGCACACCATTATTTTTATTTTTACATACATTATATGTAATAAAAAGCTCACCAAATACTTATTTAATTGTTCATTACAATATTATTTTAACTTCAGTATTTTATTTGTAGATTTTTAATGATTCATCTCCAATAAGATCAAGACATTAAAACTAAGTGAGCTTCTTTTATTTTAAGTATTAGTAAATTGTAGAAATTTTGCTCCAATTTAGTAGTATTTATAAGTTAATGTAATATATGTATTCAATATATAGTTTTCAGTACAAATAATGCATTAAATATTATTAGGACAATTTAATATTTGAAATGAATTCAATTTTGTTAGTTCAATTGAATTTGTTCATTTAAGAGTATATTGATTATAAATTGATTATATGAGATGGTAATATAGAAAATTGATTGTAGATTGAATGTCAAATATAACTACGATGTTTTAAAAAACAAGATTTTATGAGGTACATGACAATGTATGTCATCATAGGTTAATTATGAAAAACATGTATTATGACAATGTATGTCATAATACATAGAAGATATTATGATAGGTAAACATATCTATGTTATAAAAGTCTATATCTTATGATAGGTAAATCCAATTACATAATAAATTTGTCATTGATAAGTGAAATTATATCATAATAAACTGGACATATGATTGAAAGTACGTCATAGTATGCTGAATTTATTATGACGTACTTTTCTACTGCATTATAAAAAGAGCAAAATTATTATGAGTGTTAGAACTATGATGTGAGTCCATCCATCATTAGGTCATTTTTATCTGTCATAAAAAGTGATTTCTACACGGTTTAATAGGTTCGGAGGTCCCTATAATTGCGGGTTCGTTTCAGTTGGGTCCTCCAATTTTTAAAGTGATCAATTGGGTCCCTAATTTGGTAAATGTGATTCAATAATAGGATCTCCGTTAAATGTAGTTAACGTACGTTAACTTTGTTATGAAGTAGAAGCTGAGGCATCCAGGTGGCATCCTTCGTGGATTTTTATCATTTTTAGAAATTATTAACCAATGTTTCTCATTAATGTTCTGAAACTGGGAATCACCACCAAGGCAAGAGAAGCAACCAAGAACCCTACGGTGTTCAAGAATTTCCTGGTTTTGGTGACAAATAATGTTCAAGAGAAGCAACCAAGAACCATGAAGTTAACATCGCCGTCGCCACCTGAAAGCTTGTCCAGATCTGGCGCTCTCCGGCCTTCCGCCGCGAGTACTTCCCCTTCGAGCTGGTACGCACCTTCGCCGAGTTCGACGCGAAAGTAACCACCCTCGATTGGAGCCCTGACTCCAAGTACCTCATCGTCGGGTCCAAGGATTTAACCGCGAGAATCTTGTGCTTGAAGAAATTGAATAGTGGTGGAAAGAAAAAACCCTTTTTGCTCCTAGGGCACAGGGATTCGGTTGTAGGTTCGTTCTTCAGTGTTAATTCGAAAACTAGTAGAGTTTGTAAGGCTTATACGATTACTAGGGATTGTTAGTTATTTAGCTGGGGTTTTACTTCTGATAGTGGTGGTGAGGCTGAGGGTTCGGAGCCGCCCTCGCCAGGGACGCCGGAGAGGGACGCGGAAAGGAATTTGGAGGTTGTTGAGAATGATGGTGTGAAGAAGAGGAAGAAAATTGATGTTGAGGATGGTGATGAGGGTTACCTGAGTAAGGGAAAGTGGGAGTTATTGAGGAAGGATGGGTTTATGCAGGGATGGGCAAAAGTGACAGCATGTGATTATCATAGGGGTTGTATCAGATGTGATGTTTGTTGGATTTTCTAATGGTGTGTTTGGGTTGTATCAGATGCCAGATTTTGTGTGCATTCATTTGCTATCTATTTCAAAGGAGAAAATTACCACCGCTGTGTTTAACGAGCTTGGGAACTGGCTGACATTTGGCTGCGCCAAATTGGGGCAGCTGCTGGTGTGGGAGTGGCGTTCTGAGAGCTACATTTTGAAGCAGCAGGGTCATTACTTTGATGTTAACTGTGTGAATGGAAGGGAAAATAAAAATGATAAAAATCCACGAAGGATGCCACCTGGATGCCTCAGCTTCCACTTCATAACAAAGTTAACGTACGTTAACTACATTTAACGGAGATCCTATTATTGAATCACATTTACCAAATTAGGGACCCAATTGATCACTTTAAAAATTGGAGGACCCAACTGAAACGAACCCGCAAATATAGGGACCTCCGAACCTATTAAACCTTTCTACACTAATGACTTTTTGGACGTCCTTTTCTCTTCCTTACCAAAGTAAAGATAAAACATTGATCCATGTGGTCAATTCATCATGTGTGCCTATTGTTGACCCAAGTTGACCAAAACTCTATGACATGGGCTTAGGCCCACTTTCGTAACATCCATCTTCTTATAAGCTATTAGCCAAGGCTAGTTAGGGAGGTTGCCATCAATTTTACGAAAAATTATTAAGGATAAAATAAAAATCCAGCAATTTATGGAGACATATTTAAACCTGAAACCATTCAGGATGTCGAGTAAAATTCACGTTGCAAACTACTTACAACAGAGCGGAGCATAGATTCTAATCCACTAGCACGAAACTGTCTTAAAAACTCAAAACATGTACTTAGATATCCATGCAATATAACTGCAACATATTTTTTATGATATATATAATTCTTAACTTTGAAAAAATCATTTTTACCATGTAACTCTAATATCCAGCTGATTAATGTGTGATGTATATTCCTGAAAAGAAGATAATTAAATGATAATAACAAGCAAAAAAAGCATAGTAAGAAACAAACAAACAGAAGAATAGTAGGTGTACATCTATTTTCTAACCTTAGAAAAACATTATTGAAGCATATCATCCAACCTCTGCCGGTAAAGAGCCAAACGCTGTAACGGGGTAATAATATTATGAGTTTTTGGAGATTTGGTAAATAAGATTTGAGGAAATGAAGAACCGAACATAATGTTACCAACATAATATCTGGTCCCAAACAAAGTTTGTATACGCATCATTGAAAATTTTTGTGTATCAACCTTCTAAACGAATTAAACTTTGAAATTTTTTTAGTTAAAGAACAGTGGAAATAAATATTTTGGTGATAAAGAAAAGATGCTTGATATGGAAACACAGTGGTATTACCAATACCACTATATAATAATCAATTCAGAAGAGATAAGCTAGTAGTTTTAAATCATAACTGTCCATAGTGAAACTACTCTGAAATGTATTCTTTACATCCGTTTCTTGTGGCTAAGTGCTATTTCATCTTTCCAAAGCAACAGATAATAAAATCTTGAGTAAAAATTTCTAGAATGCTTAAGGAATAATAATATTAGCAAAATGGAGTGATGTAGAAAGGGGATATAGATGCTTACCCTGGTGTATGCATAAACCCCAGCTTCAGTTGGTCCTACTGGACTTCCCCTCCTAATGAACTTTCCTTCTTTGAAAATATAGAGCATTGGAATTCCAGTTGACAATTCTAAACTAATCACCTGCCAGAATGTGAGAAACAAAAATAAATCATAGCTCTTTATGACATGTGAACATAGAAAATTGTCATGACTCTTTGCCAATCACCTCTTCGGAAGTTAGTTTGTCAAGATACATAATAATGGATCTCAATGAATTCCCATGAGCAGAAACCATAACATTCTTTCCAGATAAAAGTTGAGGTTCAATCTGCAGTATAATGTTAATGAATTCAGATTCTTATAGATGCTACAATGTAAAGTTTTAACACATTAATTATTATAATGACAGATCATGTAGAGTAGAATACAACAGCATAAAAGGAGAAAAGTAAAAAAGGTGGGGAAGATTGTCATCATGTAATGTTTCTAATATGCTGTTTTTTTTTTATTCTTTATTGAAAAGAACATGACACAAAAAATATAAGCAAGAGCATACTTGGTCTCTAAAATATGCAACTGCCCTTTCAGCACACATTTCCAAACTTTCACCATTTGGGGGAGGTATGTTATAACTTCGACGCCACTCATGCACTTGTTCTTTGCCATACCTTTCTGCTGTTTCTTGTTTATTTAGACCCTGTAGTTCCCCATACCTGAAATGATAACAAGCATCTCATATATATATATATATGTACACAAGTAGCAAACGTTGTAAGTAGGAAGAAGATTACTACATTCTTTCATTCAATTGCCAGGCTGCTATGACTGGAATGGAATGTTTTTTTGTGTCTTCACCAAAAACTTGGCTCCACTCCCTTGCTTGTTCACTCTCATTGTGCATTATGATAGGCACCTGCAGGAAGTTATATTCCTTATAGTTTAGACACAAATAGTTTAAACTACATTTGTAGCAAATGAATATACTTCTTCAAATAGTTTAAACAACAGATTAGTGTAGTACAACAGAAAAATACATATCTGCAATATAAATCGCATATTTGTCTGTTCTTTTCTTGATTATGATACCTATACAAATACTGTTAAACTCCCCTTCATTCATAGTTAAGCATTGGTTGTTAGGTGCATGCCATGCTCATAAATATGCTCAGATCTTTCTCAAGTAAACTTTAGTGGATATGTTGTGTCTATTTTAACACTTGAAGTGTTCATGTTACCTTCATGCGGCGGTGCTGTGTCATGGCAAGCATGGCTGTCATTTGTGCTCGAATCAAAGCAGATGTAAATATGAGATCCACAGGAATACTGCTAATTCTTTTGCCTGCTTCAATTGCCTCATCGATGCCCTTCTCGCTGAGGGGGACATCAACACAACCTGTGAACAAGTTTTTTTCATTCCACAAGGACTCACCGTGTCGAACAAGGATCAAAGCAGCTTCCTCTGAGTAGGAATGAATTTAATGATTCCAATCAACTAAAACATGGTTAATCAAGCTTCAAGGTGAAACCCACATGAACAAGCTTTGACATTGAAACATGTCCAGCAATATTGAATGTGAACTGAGGGCAGTGTTTTTCTTACTTGACTTTTTGTCAGTGTCTCTATCACTGGTTTTTCTTTGTGAAGGGGATGATACCAAGTCAACCACAGATGTTTTTGATTCTATACATTGAATTACATTAAAATTCCTTCTTGATAAACAGTTACTTCTGATAAAATCCTTTGTCACTACTAGTCTTCCAATATTGTTGAACTTATGCTGATGATTAAAATTGTTGATGTGAGAATTGGATTGAAAAGCCCCAATTACTTGGTTATACACTCCAGCAGCCATTCTCTGTAGATTGAAAACAAACTATTCATCATGAACGTTGAGATTTATTTGTCCATATTAGCATAAAAAACGCACCCATATGTTTGGATCAACGAAAAAGATAATCAAAAACATGCTCGCACAAGATTAGAAGAGATGCTGTTGTTGTCATCCATAATGACAAAATAACAGGAAATGAATATGAAACATAGGGAAAGTAAAACACCCCTTACTAAAAAAAGTGCAGATTTATGAGGAAGAATGCCAAAAAATCAAGATGACCCCAGGTGGAGAAAAAGCAACAAAAACCCTTCAGTTTTCTACAAGAAAGTGATTCATTAAGAGTACCTGCAGCAGCCTTCTATCAGTGAATATGTGAAAGTGAAAGTGAGAAGAGTGTATATATAAAGAGATAAAAGGAAGGAACATTTATTGGCCTCATTTTATATAAGGTTGGTGGCGAAGAAAACGAGGTGGTGGTGGAGGCAATGCAGTTTACGTAGAATTAGTAGTAGTAGTTGACGGAGTTAATTACATAAGCTACTCGTATTCACTCCAAACCAACCAACTAACTGATGAAAGAAAAAGGTGTCGATTATTGAGAGGAAAAGTGAGTTACTAAGAGTATTTGTTACGACTCACTTGAAATGCAGAAAACAGAGTTAATGGAACAGAACATTAGATGTTTGGTTTGGTTTGTACCAAAAAGTCACGATCTAGCAGCATAAGACAGTTTATGTAGTTGGGTGAAAACTACAAGTGCCTCCAAAATTCTCAAGCACAAAGGTTCAAGCCTATGCTGAAAAACATAAAATAAAAAGTTGGATAAATGATGAATTTCATACGTATGGGTTTTTGATGAAATTTAGATGTGTAAAACAAATCCAATAAAAGACAATCATGTTTCTTGAAATTTTTATTTTGTTTCAACTAAAAACTTTGAAGTGTTTTTAATTTGAATGAATTAAAATAATAAATCAAATTAACCTTCTGTTAGAAAATGTCACTCACTTATATATTTTTTAATATACTTATAGTGTTTTTCAACACATTATGTGTTAATAAGACACTTACAATTTGTAAACTTATTTCATCTATAAAGTCATAAACTCTACCGTTAAGAAAGTAGGTCAATTCTCCCATCATAGACATTTCAAACTCATTTTGCATAGTCTTTGAAAAATCCTTGCATAGAAGTGGATTAGTAGAACCAAAGATAATATCATTCACATATATTTGCACATATAATTGATCCTTTCCATATTTTTTAATGAAAAGAGTTGAGTCAACTTTACCCCTTAGGAAACCCTTTTTGATTAGAAATTCACTCAACCTTTCGTATCATGATCTTGGTGCTTGCTTTAATCCATACAAGGCTTTTCTTAACTTGAACACATGATCTGGAAATTCAAAATCCTAGAAGCTAGGGAGTTGTTCAACAAACACTTCTTCCTTGATGTAGCCATTCAAGAATGCACTCTTCACATCCATTTGGAATAGTTTGAATTTCATCATCGATGCAATGGCTAGAAGAATTTGTATAGCTTCCAGTCTAGCCACAAGGGTGTAAGTTTCATTGTAATTGATTCCTTCCTCCTGGTTGTATCCCTTTGCTACCGATCTGGCTATATTCTTGATAATCTATCTAGAATCATCCATCTTATTACGAAATACCTACTTAGTACCAATGACTTGTTGAGTCTTTTCTCTTGGAACAAGTTCCCAGACATTGTTCCTCTTAAATTGGTTCAGCTCATCTTACATTGCCATTAACCAATTTTCATCTGACAGTGCAACATCTATATTTTTGGGCTCAATCTATGACACATAGGCAACATTCATGCAAAACTGGTTGAGCTGCCTTCGAGTAAACACACCTCTAGATATATCTCCAATGATATTACTCGTTGACACATATCTTGGAGTCTTCCATTCCTTCACAGACTCGGTTCTGGAGGGTCTGTAGTAACCTCTGAAGTTTGATTCTCTTGAATCTCCTCACTTTCTTGTTCTTCACCTACAGAGTCACTTGCATCTGTAAGACCCTAGGAAAATGTGGTAATTAGGAAATAATGTGGTTATGAGACTTGGACATTTCGTGGTAATTGTTTTGGATTATTTGATGTTTTTCTACAATTATAATTATCATGTTATTATTGATTAAGTAGAACACATGGTTGGTATGTTGTTATCATGATGATTTATGTGGTGTGTTGTTACCAATATGATGTGTTAGATTGATGGTAGAAGCGTCATTTGAGATATAATAGGTGTGGGCGAAAATTTTAGAAAGAAAGAGAGTTAAAGTAAACTTTTGGGTTTAATTTGTATTTTGGGGCCCAAGGGAAAAAGAGTCTTATACCCTCATTAAGTGGTGTGGACATTAAGTTAAGGGGGTGTAGAAAGAAAAGGAATAAAAATAAAATCTGAAACGAAATAGAAAGATTATGTGAATCTTTGAGATATTTGGTGGTTGTTTATATTTTAAATATTAGATAAAATAAAATAAGAAAGGAAATCTTGGTGGTTTTATAGATTAAGTGAAAGATATTATTTTTAATTAAAAAGATAAAGATAGAATAGAAAAAGATAAAAAAGGAGAAGAGTAAAAGGGGCTGCATATTGCTACCTAAAATCCAAAAACGAAAATTAGAGAATTAAGGGAAAGAAGAGACGTTTCTAGGAGAGAAGAGGAAGAGCTACAGAAAACCCTAATGCAAGGGAAGACTTGTTGTATTTTTGAAGTTAGATAAAGCCCTAGGATTGGCCAAGGTATGGGAAGCTTACCTTTGTTTGTTAATTGTTGTAAGTATTGGGTTAAAGGAAAGAAAATAAGTCATTCCCGCATATCACAAAACCTGTATTGGTGTTTTCGTTGTTGCGAAGTCGTTCACCATTGCATCGGGCTGATTTTTGGATAGTGGGTTGTGGACATATGGTTCTTTATTTTGATTGTTCAGATCGTCAATTGGAGGTCTATGTTGGGAGAAACAGCCTAAACGAAAAGAGGAAAGTATTTCCGTATATCACAAAACCTACACTAGTGTTTTCGTCGTTGCAAAGTCGTTAACCATTGGATCGGGCTGATTTTTGGACAGTAGGTTCTAGACATATGGTTCTTCATTCTAATTGTTTGGACCGTCAATCGGAGGTCTAGTTTAGGAGAAAACAGTCTCGCATCGGCAACTCTATTTTGGAGAAGTTGTGGAACGTGATGAGAATCAAAGAATGAGTTTAGGGGTTATGCTTAAGGTCAAGTTTTACTTGTGGATGAGATTGAAGCATGTGTGAGTGTTGGGATGTACATTAGTATGTGATTGATGAGCATGAGATTGGAAGATGAGGTCTACTTGTTGTACCTAGTAAATCCTGGTGCTATTTGCGGATAGGTGCTTCCTTTTGCCTTGTGTGCATTGGAGGTTATTCGAGTATTGAGCCTCCCTTGTGTGGAGGTGAAGATGCCTTCCTTGTCCTTGTGTGGCAGGATTACCTGTTCCTTGCTGGATTGTGGGACTACTCGAATGTATCTATATGGGGAATCTAAAGATGGGGCTGTAGGAGCGGCACAGTCGGTGAGGTAGGGTACAGGAGTGTGACTAAATCTTTCCACTATGATGTTTATGGTATGGTGATGCTCATGGTGTTTTTCATGACTGGGATAGTCATGATGGTGGTGGATCTATGATGGTGATCATAGTGGTTGAGATGCTCCAAGTGATGTTATGTGATAGCGGTGTTACTATACGAGTATAATAAGTAGTTCGCATAGGTACTAAGGAGTGGATAAACCAACAGTTTATGGGTGAGATGTTAGTCATTTCATCAAGGGTTGGAGATAGAGGATCGAGGATTGAGAATCGAGGATCGATGATTGAGTAATTCGTTTGATTGATTTGTTATGTTAGAGGATTAGGATTCCTATTGTTATTACTATTATGTATGGGGCTTTTGATTATTGTCGATTTAATCAGTATGTTTATATCATGTTATTATGATTGTTTTACCGGTAGCTTACCCATACAAGTTTATGTGTGTGCATGTCAATGCGATGATCGTATAATGTGTGATGTTATACGTGAGTATATGATGTTGCAGATGGTGCTGAGGCATGATAGATTCGAGAGATGACGTGGACAAACTTGGAATTTTATTTATAGTTATTACTTTTTACCGGTTTTTGAATAACTCGTGACACCCTTGAATTTGGGGCGTTACAGCATCTATACACTTTCTAGAATGCATTTGGTTAGTGGCATTATCAATGAATTCATCAAATGCAACATGTACAGATTCTTCAACACATAAGGTGCTTTTATTATATACTCTATAAGTTTTGCTAGAAAGAGAGTAACCAATGAAAATAGCCTCTTTTGAATCAAATTTACCAAGGCTCTCTTTACCATTGTTGAGCACGAAACACTTACTGCCGAAGATTCTCAAATGTGTGATGTTTGGTTTCCTTCCTTTGAAAAGCTCATAAGGTGTAAGCTTTAATACATGTTTGATAATCGTTCTATTGAGCACATAGCAGGCACTGCTGACAATGTCTGTCCAAAAATAATTTGGCAAATCCCTTTCATTCAACATTGTCCTTACAAGCTCCTCCATGGCTCTATATTTTTTTTCTACAACAACGTCAAAGCATTCATTCTAGAATTCCCTACGATGATCACTCCTGATTGACTTGATTTTGAGATCCTTTTCATTTCGTATCATGGCTGCAAACTTCTTGAATACCCTGAAAGAATCAATTTTGACAGTAATAAAAAAAGTTCGGGTATATCTAGAGTAGTCATCTACAATAACCAATCCATAAAGATTTCCTCCAAGGCTTTTGATTCTAGAAGGACCAAACAAATCCATGTGAAGCAACTCAAGAGGTCTAGTGGTAGACATTTCTCTCTTGATTTTAAAAGATGTTTTTGTTTGCTTTCCCTTTTGACAAGCATCACAAAGCCTATCAGAGACATATTTTATGTTTGGTAAACCGAAAACAAGATTCCTAGAAGAAAGTTTATTTAATTGTGTCATGTGAATGTGAGTTAGTCTCTTATGCCACAACCAAGCATCATCATCTTTGGATAACAAGTATATAACACCTTTTAAAATCAATCATGTAGATATTATTACACCTTTTACCAATCAACAAGAGTTCATTTGTTGCACCATTACATATAGAACAGTGGTTAGGTTCAAAAGTAATTTTCATCCCTTTATCACAAAGTTGGCTTATACTTAGGAGATTATGTTTTAGACCTTCAACAAGTAACACAATTTAAATTACATAAGAAGAAGGTGTTTGGATTTTACTAACTCCAACAATTTTACCCTTATTGTTGTCTCCATATGTAACATGATCGCCTGTCTTGTGAGAGAGACTAACAAATTTGGTTGGATCTCCTGTCATGTGTCTTGAACACCCACTGTCCAGATACCACATTGATTATTTTTCTCCATGTTCAGCACATACTTCAACAGTGTTTGATTTTGCTATCATACTAAGATTAGCAGCCTGTAAATTCTGGTCCTTACTCATTTTCTAATCATCCCTAAGATTTATATCGGTCTTCTTTATCTTCAGGTTTCAGAATATTGACGCCACTTTTTCTTTCCTGGAAAGATTTCTGAATTGTACCTGTCCTGAAAAACTTATGAAAACCATTAATAATAGAATTGTATTTATCTTTACAAATACTATTCAAACAATCATCATCAGATTTACTCTTACTCATGATGAAAGAAACAAAAAGCCAGCATGATCAATTAATTGATTTCATAGAAAGAGTAATCGATTATATTTCAAATAATTTTTGAAAAACCAACTTTGTTGTCAATTGTAAGAATAGTTATGGCTTGTTTCTCTTATCCAGAAGGGGGTGAATTAGTAATCAATAAAAACACTTTCTTGTTAAATCTTTTTGAAAACTTTAGATGATCTTTAAAAGCGCACACTACAATTAACAAAATAATGCAGTAGAGAGATTAAGAATAGAAAACAAACACATTCTTTTTATACTGGTTCTGCCTCAATGCCTACATATAGTCTCTTTCAATCAAACTTAGATTGAAAGACTTTCCACTATAAAGATTTTGAGTTTTTACAACAAGGAATTACAGCAACCCACTGTCAAAATGTAAATCTCCTCTCTAACTCACACCAATATAATATATCATACAAGACACTCTGCAGAAGAACAATCATCTTCACTGCAGTAACCCTTTCAGACCCTTCTCAAAGTACCAAGAACACCAAGTTCTTCTTCCTAGCAACACACATAGGGAAAAACAGTCTTCTCGATTGCAAAACAAATTATGATCAGTAAAGAAAACACCGTAATTGTGCATAAGTGATAAGCCAATAAGCTTTCAATGTTAGGCTTCAAGAATTCTTCAAAATGTACAAGTTCTTTGATTCTTGATTCTTGGAGCACTAGGCACACCTGTAATCTCTTTCTCAAACTCTCTGATATCGAATGTGAAAATTCTAAAATGATCAAAATGTCAAAAGTTCTTTAAACAATGCGTAACATGTTATTATATAGTTTTCTCATATCAGATGCATTTTAATCGATTACAAAAATAATGTATTCGGTTACGCTTTATCAGAGTTATGACAAGATTACATTGCAACAGATTTAATCGAATACACAAATAATGTAATCGATTTCATGTTAACAGTAATGTGATCAATTTGAAACTTGTGTAGTTTGCTACAGATTTAAGCATAAGCTATCTGATGAGCTTAATTGATTACTAAACCAGTGTAATCGATTACTTCATACAAATTTGCTTTGTACAAGTGGTTTTAACATATGAACACATGAGAATGCATACAACAGAAGTAAACACATTTATGATCATAATGAGTATGCTTAACAATCAGTTTAGCAACATATGTATAAAACATAAGGACACATTTATGTTGTTGTCATGGTAACATATATGTATTGTCATCATCAAAAACCAACCACATGGGAATTGGGTTTAGCATTCACATTACTCCCCCTATCAACAATATTGAAGTTTTATTGTGTAGTTTTATAGTCTTCTCCTGCATTAGAATTATTTTTTTTTCATTATTTCGTGAATTTTACTAATTCTCCAAACCTAGATAAATCACTCAATCAGCACAGTCCATACTCCTTACATCCAAATGACAATGAGAATTGGTTGATCTCTCTTGTTTCTTCTTTCTCACTACAAGATCTTCTTCCTTTTGTATAAGGTGTTCATATTAATCAACTCGTTAGTATTGCTAAAATTAATTATGTTGTAATAAGTATTTTACCTGTTGTTTGTACCCTAAACACTAATGTTGATCCCAATACTTGAATTTTTTATGAGAAGACTACTAACCATATTGCATATTCTCTTGACTTATATATTGAGTATAGAGAAATTTCGCCCATCTAGCCTCCCCAATGAAGAACAATTGATTGCTAAATATTCTAGTATCATACACATTTTAGAGTTTGTTTTAACTGATGTGTTTTAAATATTCTAGTATCATACACATTTTAGAGTTTGTTTTAACTGATGTGTTTTATCTACCAAACTTCAAATTCAATTTGACTTTGATCTTCAAATTAACTAATTCCATACATTATCAATTGTCATTCACGGCTAATAAGTGTTTGCTACAGGAAATATCCATTAAATTTTGTTAAGGATATTTTTTTGTGATGTTTGCCACAAAGCTAAAAAAAATTATTTTTTTCAATAGTAATTATCATTATCTTTCTCCTTTTATCTTAGTACATGTTGATATTTGGATTTTGTGCTCAAATACATTTATACATGGCCATAAATATTTTTTACTATTATTAATGATCGTAGTATATTTATTTGGGTTTTCTTAATATCTTCTAAAGTGGAAACATGATCTTGTTTACAAGGATTTGTTAATTTTGTTGAAAGACAATTTGATGCAAAAGTCAAAACTATTCGATTAGATAATGGAGTTTAATTTAGTATGAGTCATTTATTTTAATCTATTGATATTATATATCAAACCACATGTGTTGAAGTCCCTCAACAACAAAATGACATTGTTGAAAAGAAACATCAACGTTTACTCAACATTACTCAAACTCTCCATCTTTAATCTAACATTCCTAATATTTTTTGGTCTTAGGCTTTACTGCTACTTTAATAGACCTTATTCTCATACCCCTGCTACAAAACATGTCCCCATATCAGAAACTCTAATATGAATTATATATGATGTTACTCTCCTTTTGGGTGTTTGGATGCCTTTGTTATACTAACACTCTTAGTACTCATGTGAAGAAGTAAAAAGGTCACATTGTACAATCTTCATACACAAACCATCTAATTATCTTGATAGATCAACATTCCCAATCCTACCAACCTTACTCACTTTTTCATCACTACTCACAACCTAGAAGCTTTTTCTTCACATATTGATTCTCCTTCTCTTATCCCTTCCTTTCCTCAAATTGAACCTATTTGTACCTAACATTCGTTAGAAAATTTGACAAAATTTGAACAAGGTCTCCAAATATAATGATTATTCAATCAGTTTTACATTAATTATCATGATTATTTCTCGAAGTATCCAACATCCTTGATTTCATATAATAAAATTTCTTCATATTATCACAATTTTATTCTTAATGTTGCTCAATTTGAGAGCCTTAATCCTATGTTGAGGCTTGCAAACATGATTCATTGGTCTGAGTTATGAATGATGAAATTTATGTCTCATGTGTGTTTATTGATTTACCTTTGAATAAACATGTTATTGGGTGGAAATGAACATTCAAGAGAAAACATCATTTAGATGGTTCTATCAAACTATATAAGGCTTGGTTGGTTGCTAAAGGTTCTATGCAAAATTAGAACAATTACACTTTTGTTAACACTAGTTGCTTCAAATAAGTGGTTCACCAAACAACTTGATTGAACAATGTTTTCCTTGACAGTGATCTCAATTATGAGATGCATATGATCTTTCGTTCAGGTGCGCAATCTTCCAAACCTGTTTTTAAGTTATAAGTTGAAAGATGCTAGTCATTAATTATATGCTTGATTATGTACTGTTTTTTAACCCATGATTTCAAACAGTCACTAACTATTTTTAGTTTACTTTAAAAAATGAGACTTTCTTCACTGCTTTATTGCTTTATGTGTAAATGGTTTATCTAAATGAAATTAAATATTTATTTTATTGAAGTATAGTAGACAGAAGGTGCTATGACGGTAATTATTATGCAATGCATTGGATGTGGATTATAATTATTGGCTACATCACACATTTTTGGTTGAAGTTCAGAAATCATTTTTAGATTAATTATACGTTTAAATTATCTATGTTTTTTTTTTGCATAATTTAACTTTACTTAAAAAATGTTTGCATATATTTGGAAATTTTTAACAACTTTCACCCGATAGAAATAAAGAAATATGTCATTAATATGAACAACAATTTTTAAAAATTAGATATTATTAAAAAATTTATTATTCTTTAAAAAAATTATAATAATGTATTATTTTAACTTCAATGCTATAGAAATGTGTTTTTTTTATTCTTTTACAATGTGAAGAACATTGAAATCATATTTATTGATATTTCTATTTTCTAATGGGTTGCCTATAAAAGAAGTTGTGACATCTCAGAGAAGATATAGGCATAAGTAACATATATGAATAATAAAATTTACAAAATAAAATATTTGTTAATGCTACAAAACTAAAAGATAAACTATTATAGAAGTACATTATGCAACTATATAACTAAAAATATAATTTAGAAAAGAAAATATTTGTGAAGATCTTCCAAAAAGATGACTAAACAACTAGAAATTTCATGATACGTCTAGAACGAGGGATTAAATAGAGTTTATTTCAAAACACGTTTTTGAAATCTTTCGTAAAGTCTATCAGACTCAAACAAGGTTGTTTAATAGTTTTACAAATATTTTTCACATTTCATAAATAACCAATAAATTTTAAGAGACGTAAAACAATGATATGAAATTTATAAAGGTTCACTCAAACAAGGCTATATCTATTTCTAAAAATCTAAACAATAATGACTTTCATAGAATATATCTTTAAGAAGAGCTTTTGTAAAGATATCTGCTAATTGATGTAAAGTATCAATGTATTCTATTTGGCAATCTCTCTTTTGAATATGATCTTTTAAGAAATGATGTCTAATCTCAATATGCTTAGTTCTTGAGTGCATTACGGGGTTCTTAGTTAGTTGATAGCACTAGTGTTTATTCTATCAAAAAACATTATTCATAAATATATCTATCAATAATAAATGTATGGTATACGGGCCGGTCTATCCAATCAAGGCCGCTCGGTTCATCCAGGATCGTGCGGTCCATCCGCTACAACAAATGTTAGGTCATAATTGGGTCAATGTTTAAGTTATTATTGGGTCAATAGTCCAGCAAACAGTAAAATAATCAAAGATATCTTATTAGAGATATTGGTGAGTTGTTTATCAATAACTAACCGAATCTAAAGGTAAGTCTGTATTTATTTTATTGGATTTGTGCTAGTTTAGGATCCATGAGACACTTATAAATATAAGGTCAAGGCCAAAAGCCATGTACGTTCTACTTACGTTTGATCAGAACTCAAATACTCAACTATAATAAACAGTTCATTAGACCGCTCCTAACTTGAGTGTCGGAGCGCCTTTTACAGGTACCTCCACCACCCTTGGTCAAGAGAACAACTGATCGAAGTAGGAAATACCGAGCGGAGCAGGTGACAACCGAGCAGAGAAGACGACTTAGGCATTAGAAAGCAGGAAAGTCATGTCAGGAAAGGTACGTTTCTCGGTTCTGCAAATTCCTACCAAAACATTTTGGCGCCCACCATGGGGCTGAGTGCAAGCACAAGAAACTCAATGGTGACCATGAGAAATATGTCGAAGCAACAAAGCACCAGAGAGCTTATCTGAGAGATGCAGGCACAGAAGCAAGCGTAGATGCAAGCACAATTGTTGGAGATGCAACGGAAGCGCGCAGAGGAGATTGCAGCACTAAGGGCCGAACGAGGTCGTCATGAGCAATTCGTCCAGCATTCGGTGTCGACAGCCAACCGGAATCACAACCATAAGAATGGCAATGAAGCAAGCCATAATCGCACCAACCCCAACGGTTGTGGAAGAAGGGAACCAATGCCCTTGTAAATCGTTCGGCCTACCAGTTTGCTTCCGTTCACGACGGCCATCATGTAGACTCCTATGCCAGAAAAAACTCCTTCGCCATTAGAGAAGTATGATGGCTCGATTGACCCGGATGATCATCTTAGGATCTTCACCAACGCAATGACGTTCTACACGGACAACGATCCAGTCATATGTAGAGTGTTCTCGTTATCACTCAAGGAGAAGGCATTGGAATGGTACAACATTCTTACCCCTAACATGGTAGATTATTTCGCTACCGTGGAAACTCTCTTCAGGAGGCAATACTCCTCCAATCGGAGACAGGAGATGAAACCGGCGAAATTGGTAAGGACCAAACAAGAGAAGGACGAAACCTTGAAAGCCTTCATGAAAAGGTATAATAAAACCGCACAGCAAGTTAAAGATGTTAATCACACTTTTATCATTAGAATTTGCCTTCATGCTTAAAACCGGAATATTTTGCTGAAAAGTTATATGCTTGACCACCAAGAACTATGGACGAACTTCAGGAAAGGTGGCTAAGTTTATTCGTATTGAGGACATGAGGAGCTCAAGGGAAAAACAACAGCAGAAAGCTTTTGCAGGCGGAATTAGAAAGGACGGTCGATGACCGTTCAGCGACAACTACAAGGGAGGAGATCCTCAACCAAAGGACTTTTCCCAAACACCTAAATTTGATCATTACACAGTTGTTAATGCACCCATGGAAAAAAATCCTTGAGGAAGCCCTTAGTGCTGAACTTCTTTCAGTCAGAAAGCTTCATTCACCTAAAAATGCTGATGGAGGAAAGCACTATCAATACCATCAAAACTTGGGACATACTACCGAAGAGTATGTAACACTCAAAGATAAGATCGAAGCACTTATTTGTGCAAGACATCTCCGTACGTACGTGAAGGAGGAATGACCACATATAAGAAGCCCATCAAGAAGAAGATCTCCACGGAGAAGTACTGAACGACAGTATAGAAAAGAAGAACGGAGACATAGGCAAAGCCGCAGCCGCAGTCGCAGTCCTGACCACTCGAATCGGGGACATATCAACTAGAAAATATAATAGAAAGTTCTTCCTAACACTTGGAAGCGACTCATCTCACGTTTACTTTAGTTGAATTTTGATGTGATGTTTTGTTTCGAATAAATTCTTTTGACAAGACTTACGTGCGTACACTTTTGGTATGAATAAAGCCAGACAATTTCCATTCAATCACAGGTTGCGTAGTGATACAAACGAAACCTAGGGAACGTTCTCCAAGAACCCCTAGTCGTAAAACGAGCGGTGAGGAACCTTTTTTTGTGAACTCTCACTCTCGTTCTAAACCGAGCGGTGAGGAACGCTCTCCGTGAACTCTCACTCTTGTCCACAAAACTCAGGGAACTCTCTCCGTGAACCCTTGGTCCTAAACTGAGTGGTGAGGAACGTTCTCTGTGAACTCTCACTCTCGTCCTTAACCGAGCGATGAGGAATGCTCTTTGTGAACTCTCACTCTTGTCCACAAAACCTAGGGAATGCTCTCCGAGAAGCCTTGGTCCTAAACCGAGCCGTGAGAAACGTTCTCTGTGAACTCTCACTCTCGTCCTAAACCGAGCGATGAGAGACACTCTCCATGAACTCTCACTCTCGTCCTAATCCGACCGGCAAAGTTGCATCAAAACCCGAGGAATGTTGTCCGACAAATTCTTGGTCCTAAACCGAGCGGTGAGGAACGTTTTGAGTGAACTCTCGTTCTCGTCCAAGAAACCTAAAGATCATTTTCAATGAATTAGGTCAAAGCTGAGAGGTAAAGCCCTTTCACTAGGAAGTTCTCTAGGAACTCCTAGGTCAAAGCCGAGAGGTAAAGCCCTCTCACTAGGAAGTTCTCCAGGAACTCCTAGGTCAATGCTGAGAGATAAAGCCCTCTCACTAGGAAGTTCTCCAGGAACTCCTAAGTCAAAGACCGAGCCGTATTCGACCATTCAGCCTATACTGCTCGGCCTTCCATGGCCTCAAGTGATCAAGCATACGGCCATCTAACCTCACATGTATTCGACCATTTGGCCTCGAAGGTATCCGGCTATTCGGTCTCACAAGAAAAAGTTCTAAAAAGCAAAGACTTAAAGTACAATTGAAACAACCTCCGCAATACAACGGGAAAAACATCTCTCAAGCGCATATAAGTCATATACTTAAACTTGGCTAAAGCCGAACGGTTAACTCGGACTTAGGGGGCATATGTATGGTATACGATATGGGTCGTTCGGTCCATCTAATCAAGGCCGCTCGGTTCATCCACTCAGGGTCGTTCGTCCATCCGCTAGAACAAATGTTGGGCCATAATTGGGCCAACGTTTAAGTTATTATTGGGCCAATAGTCCAGCAGACGATAAAGTAATCAAAGATATCGGATTAGAGATATTGGTGAGCTGTTTATCAGTAACTAACCGAATCTAAAGGTAAGTCTATTTTTATTTTATTGGATCTGTGCTAGTTTAGGATCCATGAGGCAATTATAAATATAAGGTCAAGGCCAAAAGCCAGGTAAGTTCTACTTACGTTCGATCAAAACTCAAATACTAAACTATGATAAATAGTTCATTAAACCGCTCCTAACTTGAATGTCAGAGCGCCTTTTACAAGTACCCCCGGTCAAGAGAACAACTGATCGAGAAAGAACTGAGCGGAGTAGGAAATAATCGAGCGGAGCAGGAAAATCGAGTGGAGTAGGTGACAACCGAGCAGAGTAGACAACTCAGGCATTGGAAAACAAAAAAGTCACGTCACGAAAGGTATGTTTGTCGGTCATACAAATTCCTACCGAAACAATAAATCTAAATTATCAATAATGTTTATCGATAAATTTATTATCAATTGATATTTTTAAAGTAACTAAAATCTTAAAATATATTTATAAAATATATCGATAAATTATGTTTTACATATAGATATTTTTTTCTATAAAATTTATTGATAAATATTATGTTACCAATTAATTCTTTTCTCCGTCTATTCTCTTGGTGTTATTAAATGTTATTTTCTTAAGATAAAAAGACTATGATTTGCAAATTTGAGGTATGGAAATACGTTTTAAGGGTTTGAGGAACACAAACTGAATCTAATACGTTTATGGAAACTAAGGAAATTACTTTAAAAGATTTGTTTTTATTTTTCACAACCATCAGTGAATTACATCTTAGTATACAATAATGTTACTGACAAATTTATTTATAGATAATAATGTTGAAAATAGAATTTATTGATAATTGTTCATGGTAGACAATAAATTTACTCTCTTTTTTTTTAATGTTACTAAGTAAATGGATATGTAAAGTTTATATTTTATTAATGAATATTTGCTTTAAACAAATACTTTACTATATTACATTAATATCAGTGTAATTACTCAAGAAAAGAAATCCTTGCAGGTATTTTCATTTTGGCTTCTATGATATGGGCCTACAAAATTTTGTTTGGATTCCCATTCTTAATTGTGATTTTCATATATGTACATGGAGCAAAAGACATTCATATGAAAATATTGAAAATTGCCTTGAACAAAATCAGTTAGCACCTATCGTATACTTATACAAGGAAATTAAGAAGATAACTGAAGTTTCAAAGAGAAGTTAGGTGAAGGAGGATTTGGCTATGTGTTTAAGGCAAAGTTACATAGTGGACATTTGTGACAAACAAAATGTTAGATAAAGCCAAAGGAAATGTACAAGATTTTATCAATGAAGTTGAAATTATTGGAAGAATACATCACCAAAATGTGGTACAATTAATTGGATTTTGGGTTAGTGACTCAAAGTGCGCTCTTGTTTATGAATTCATGCCCAATGGATTTCTTGATAAATTTATATTTTCAAGAAATGAAAATATAGATTTTAGCTATGAAAAAATATATAAGATATCGATTGGAGTAGCTCGTGGAATTGCTTATCTCCATCATGGGTGTGTGATACAAATTTTTCATTTTGATATCAAGCCCCCATAACATCTTACTGGATGAGAATTTCATTCTAAAGGTTTCTGACTTTGGATTAGCAAAGTTATATCCAATAGAAAATAACTTCGTCACAATGACAGTAGCAAGGAACCATTGGATATATGACTCTAGAATTGTTTTACAATAATATTGCAAAAATATCCCACAAAGCTGATGTTTATAGTTTCAGAATGTTGTGGATGGAGATGACAAGCAAAAAGAAAAATCTAAATCCCAATGCAGAACACTCAAGTCAACTTTATTTTTCCCTTTGGATATATAATCATATTAGAGAAGAGGAAGATAATGATATAAAAGATTTGACAGAAGAGAAAAGGCTAATAATAAAGAAAATTATCATAATTATACTTTGGTGTATTCAGTTAAAACCAAAAGGATCGTCCCTTAATGAATAGAGTAAATTAAAAGACGTTTTATAGAGTTCATAATTGAAGGAAACATTGAAGATTTGGAAATACCTTCAAAACCTACTTTATTTCCTGATGAGATGAGCTTAGAGGTTCAAACCGTCAGTTCTATCTAAACAATTTTGAAAGAATTCATCTGGTAATGATTGAATAAAGGTAATTGCAAGTTGCGGGATTGCGGAATAAAAGGAGTTGAGAATTTGCATTGCATTGGTGAAAAATAAGAAAAAGGAGAAGCAAGTTAAATGTTATATTTGTAGTTCTTTAATTAATGATTATGGTTTGATATATACAATTCGACTACTACACTTTTTTTTACCTGTTATTTGAATATTAGACGTAAGTATTATTTGAAACTTCTTATTAATCTAATCCATGTAAAGTAAATTAGTTTAATCCTTTGATAAGTATATTATTTGAAATGCACACCATATACTGTGAAATTATATAGCTTGTCAAGATCTAACAATGGTTAACTTCCTACCTTGAACATTATTTACTGATAGTTGTAACTATAATAAAATTATGCAGAGCCAATTAAGAGTCTATCATAGTAGTAAGTCATTTTACTAATTATCATTATGGACAAATTTTAAATTCTATCATAATAATTAGTTTAGGGACTCATAGCTTTTCTAATATATAAACTTTCCTTCAAGTAGAAACTGAACACAACCTCGATCTCCACCGCTGCGGACTCCGTGAAAAAAATTATATATTTTTCAATTGAGTTACTATTATTTAATTTTTCTGTTAATTAGATACACGACTGTTATATTGTGTGCTCACTTCATTTGGTTATATTCTTTTATGATAATATTAAATAACATAATAAGTGACTTTTTGCACAGGGATAAATGAAAACAATAAAGAACAAAAGTAATATATTTCGTGATGTCAATTATAAGTACAAATTTAATACAAAGAAGGAATAAACACATCTAGAATGAATAAAAGTAGAGAAAAACAAAAAGTTTTAGAAACATGACTTTATTTGGAAGACAAAAATCACTATATGGTTATTACCGAAGGATTAATACCGACGGCCTTTTTTATCTTTCGGTAATTGAGCAGTGACAGTATCGAAGGAATGCGCCCTTCGGTAAGGTTTAATTTAGTGAAATTACGACTTGGGATTTCGCTATCTCATTCTCCCTCTCAAAATTGTGAAAGCTTCTCTCCCCCAAAATGTTGTTAATAAGTGAAATAAGTAGAAGAATGAGTGATTTTTGAGGTTTAGGAGGTGCTGCAATGGAGCACAGTCGCTGTTCTGGGAGGAAGACGAGTGGGTGTGCGTGAGGAGAGAAAAAAAGTTGAATTTATAAGACTAGGGTTTCATTGTAATCGATTACAGAGTTTCTGTAATCGATTACAAGAGGCTGTAGTAATCGATTACAGAGACCCTGTAATCGATTACAAGATAGTTTTGTGTATAGACAGACGTTGTAATCGATTACAGATACCCTGTAATCGACTACTAGAGAGTTTTTGGTTAAAATACATTTGTTTTTTATTTTTGTTTTAGTTGAAATCATTGTACAATATAATTTATGAATATAATTTTTAATTTTTGTATAATCAATAATAGAATTTTAAATCTTTGATATAGATTTTATTTTGAGGAATTGGATTTCAATTTATATTTATTATTGACATGTAAAATAACAAAACATAGTAGCACTAATTACAAATATAAAAAATTATAACTTTATTTAAAATTGAAAAATTATTACAAAACATTAAAAACTATTATTACAATCATCCGACTTCAAGTCTTAAAGAGTCTTAAACAGTTTTAAACAAAATAAAGAGTCTTAAGCATTACAAACTATGATCAAAATTAATATATGAATCTTCTTCTTATTCTTTGTCCGTGTTCGTCTATGTAAGTCCAATCTTTGAGATCCTCGTAATGTTCAGCTTGAGTTGGAGGACGAATATCTATTGTTTGGACGAAAAGTTCAATATAATCAGAAGTGTTTGGACGTCTCACAAATGTGTCAATTTGTGTTTTTTCCCAACATTCAATCATATATGCAATATCATTATCACATTTTATTGAAGTTGTATCATGAATGAGGTGGTTGTTACGTACCTTTACTGGATAAGATAATCAGTATACGTGACAACTTTTGTGTCTCCACACTAGATAATTTCACTTATTTGAGTTAGGAGTTCATTGTATGTTGAATTGTGATTGATTGAGGTGTTGACTTTTGCATCTAATTGGAATTCGAGGTCGTACCCAAACTGACTTTCTATTATTCCAATGCCTTTTAGTGGACCTCCAAAATATATTATTGTCGATGAGTTAAGAGTTTGAGTTGTGCGTGTCGTAGTTGAAAAGGATGCATTTGTTGGATTCATAAGAGCCATGATTTCGTCCGGAGATCTTACCCAAGTAACATATAATTCTATAACTGCATTAATGGGAAAGTGAGACTTACATGTTATCATTTGTGAGACATCTTCGTCTGATCGTAGCTTAATTGCTTCATATGAGATTGTTTGATCACCATGGATTGTGGGTCGACGGAAATACAATTTGTTGATGGTTGTGTTAGTTGGTTTGTCAAAGGCTATACAAACTTTTTCCTTAAGGAGTTTGAGGTGCAATCGTATGGGAGGCGAAACAATTTTGGATGCTGACATATAAATTCGACCTCATGGTCATCATTTTTAATTTCGTCATCTTGAAATAAGGCAGCAACGTATGAGTTATATAGGTTGTTTGTGGCGTTGATGCCCAAGAATTCATTGTCGTAGGTATTAATGTTTTGTGGGGGATGAGGTTTGTAATGGGTTGAAATTGAATGGGAATGGGAAATTGACTTAAGAGGAAATAAGAAGTACGACAAACTTATGTTTTGAGTTGTGTGGAATAACACATGATTTTTGGTTGTATTTATAGTGGAAATGTTAGAAGTGATGTCCATTCATGAAGTTGACTTGAAAATGACATAATATTCATATGAGAGGATTTTTCATTTGATATAATTTATTGATTATACAAAGTACATTATTAAATACAATTTGACTCACTTTGACTGCCTATCTACCATGTTGCCAGTACCACAAGTTGGTCTTCTTCGTTGTTGTTGCCCTCGTCTTTGTTGTTGTGGTGGGGGAGTTCGCGTGTCTTCATCTTCATAACTGTGTTGAGTTTCAATTGACTGTTTATAGTGTTCAAAATTTATGGTCGATCGATAAACATTTTGTGATGAAGAACCCTATTGGTATGTAGACGGTGAAGTCATATCGAGGTTCCAAAAAAATGCGAAGGACCCCCACTAAATGTTGAAGGACCTGGAGTGAACGGTGTTGATGGAGGAAAATAACCGTAAGAGCTTCGAAAATGAGGATACGATGATATGGGTGGCATGTTTTGTTGAAAGCTCGGATATGGAGATGGCAGCTAGAGGTGCTCATACGAAGACCTTTGTGGCTCATGGTATGGTTGTGGTGGACGGTATGCAGGTGGTGGTTCAAATTGTTATTGATAATCCATGTCATATTGTTGAATACAATGTTTCAATTACTTTGTCAAACATTAATAAATTGAAATTGAAAATATTGTTTTACCTCTTCATCAGATGACTCTTTAATTGGGAAAACCTAGTCGATGGTATGAGTTATATACCATTGCATATACTCTGTGTCGTCGCGTAGACGACCATTTTTGTTGAATGGAATGCCGTTAAATACACTATTATGGCGGTCATTCCATAATGCAATCCATTGTTGATAGTGTTCTTCCCAATTCCAATCTGCGTGTCCTCTCATATCCTCTTTATGTAGGTCATCCAAATTCATTGGGGTTGACGGGATGTTTTGCGAAACCCAAATTGACGCATCACACGTTCTGATTGTCGGTATTCTACAACAGAGAAGCATATGAGAGACACAACTACCCGACATGTGGGGGGCAGTTCGACTTCAATCATCCGAGTTATGTCATCAAGTCTGTACGGAATCCATATGAACTGAAATATTGGTAATATTGGTTACAATATTTAAAAATTTATTCCAAATCATGACACTTACAGATATGAAATGTTGAATACCTGTCTAGGTGAGAGGTTGTCTAATTTTTGATGAAATTCTTTAATAGTAGTGATGTCGTGGAATATTGACTGCGTGGTTCGACACCTTTTCGCCAACGGGAAAACAACACCGGCAACAATATCCTGGTCAGTGACGTAATGTATTTGTGGAGAAATAGAGGTAATTCTTCCCATGTCCAACACTGTAACAATATCATGCACCCTCCAATATTGTCTTCATCGATCTTTGTACCATGATTAAGAGCACGGTACAAGCAAGAAAGTACTACAGATCCCCAACTATAATTGGACACATTCTACAAGTCAACTAAAAGTGGGAGGTACATTAAATGTACCATTTTTATAGATACATCTGACATTAATATGCTGCCAATTATCACCAACATATACGCTCTAGCATATCATTGAATAACATCATGATCAATCACACAAGTAGAAACTTAATAATGTATAGAAAACTTATTTATACAATGAAAAACTATTAGGATATTAGATTTAAGATTACTAAATTGGCATAGAAAAAGAAATTATAATTTGATAAAGGAACATGCAACCAAGGTCAACTTAAGGTCTAAGAAGGTAAATTATGTAACATTACAAGTTTATTTTTTTTTAACATTTTAACTCATATGACATTGTCGTACTGAAAATAAAGAAATGTCAAATAACTCCTTGTACACTTGAAATAGTGAGAGTGAAACATGGAGAATACATAAGAGATATGCATAATACATAAGAGATAAGAGATAAGAGATGAGAATAAACTAATCGATATTAACTAATGTGTCTGAACTACTACTGAAATATGAAATAGTGTTCAAACAAAAACGTAAGAAGTCAAGGAGTAAAACAAGAAAATCAAAATCAAAATGATTAGTAGAAGAATAAATATAACTAACCAATTTTGTTTTTCCTAAATAAAGTTATGATTTATTAAAAAATTATTAATACATTAAAAATTATTTTTAGTGCCAATAAAAATTAACTATCACTCATAATATTTTAATTAAATTTAATTCTCAAACATAATTTTACAATTAATTTAATAGAATTAATACTAAAAAAAACATTTAGAATCTTTTTATATAAAAGTTCTAAAGTAAAAATTTTATCTGTTTGGGCCTTAATCGAGTAGTGGTCCTATCATCACCCTTTTTCTCTCTCGTGGGGATATTTCCTCAATTCTTCTATGGGTGTTGCTCCCTCCACCACCACAACTTTCTCTCTCCTCCTCCCCTTTATTATTTTGTTCTTCAGTAAAATTTTATTTTTAGGGTTATTACTTTTAAATTTTATCCATTCACAACCTATTTCATTAATAACCTATTCTAGTCTCGTACATGAGTAAAATACTTTTCTTTCATTTTAACATTATATTTCTTCCTCTCTTTCTTTCGTCGTTGTGAGATACTACAAGTTGCAAAGGTTGGTGGTGGTAGAAAGAATTATCAAGCAGTCTCCCTCTCGTGGTGCAGTGTCGCTCTCGTGGTATAATGCGTGGAGTGGTGCAGTACGTGTCGTGCTTCCTCGTATTCGAATAAACCTTGAAATAAAACCCTAAAATAAAAAACGTAACCTTTAAACGGAGGTGACATCCTTCAACGGATGTCAACATCTTTTTAAGGTAAAACGGATGTCGACATCCGTTTTTCCTTAAACGGATGTTGACATCCGTTGAAGGATGTCACCTCCATTTAAAGGTTACGTTTTTTATTTTAGGGTTTGTTTTATTAGGGGACATCCGTTGAAGGATGTCACGTCCGTTGATGTATACTTCCTCATGCTGGTTGATGCTCTAGAAGCTCCTCGATGTTCCTCCACACCACGGCGGCGACGCTCCTTCACACCACGACGGAAATGGAAGCTTTCAAACCAAAAAAAAAACTAGGAAGAAAAAGGAATGGAAGTACGGGAGGTGGGGAGGTGAAACGGAAATGGAGAAAGGGGAAGAGAGTTCCGTGGGTGGATGCTGGGAAAGTAAAATTAGGGTTTCAAATTATTTAAAACATGATAAAAGTAAAAATCTTTTTAACTTAAGGATATAATTGTATTTAAAATAATGTGGGAAGGTGAAGGAAGTATAGGGTGGTGGAGAGAGCAACACCCTTCCTCTATTGGTTATTGATTTTCCAATTCTACTTTAATTATGTTACCTTTTTTATTATAATATATGTCATTGTATTAATTGGTGGTTAAGGTGTGCACCACTTTTTCCATTGACATCCAATAAATTTTTACCCTTACTTTATATTTATTATTTTTCCTTTCATTTTTTAATAGATACAAAACTTTACTTCTTTTTTAAAGGTTATAGTACTGCTGAAAATAAATTTTCAAGTTTTTATGGTGTCAAAATTTCATTTCTCATAAAAATAAGTAGTTCAGGGTGTCATAGCCAGAGTGTTTAACTCTATTACTATAATTTTTTTGTGTTAAGCAGAGTAAAATCTGGAATGTACATCCGTTATATTCATGGAAAATTAGCTGACTTATTCAAATTCATTTAACTCTATTATGTTAATGTCATACTGACAGTGAGTGTGAGTACAATTTGTCAACACGTTTCGCTACAAGTCTACACATGTGGTGGTGGAATATTTAGCCCTTGAATTTGCAGATATTTAAAGTAGAGAAAAAATATCAGATGCATTGTATAAATATTGTTTTTCAATCAGGATATAAAAATTTATTTCGATAATTTTCCTATTTTATAACAATATATTTAAGTTTTGTCCCTATTTTAGTAAGTCCTGAACTATTTTCTTTAATTATGTTCTCGAACTAATTCCCTAAAGTTATTTTTGGACAGCATATTAACTAAACCATCAGAAAACAACAATTTAGAATGGCTTTAGAAACTCGAAGAACTCCATAAAAAAATTACATGATTAAATACCTAAGAATTCACACACTTGATGAGTACTTAAAAATTTGTATTCATGAAACAGAGCTGTGGAAACCATAGAAACGCGGTTTCTCGGTCAAAGTCTACGGTTTAGGTATGTTAAATAATTTTCTAAATGAAAATTTTCGTCCTTTTGGTGCTTTTCCTTATAGCTATCGATATGTGTTATTTTAAATATCAATATGGAAAAAGAGCAACCCTATTTTTTACATTGACACTCCTTTTTAATGATATATTAATTCTCTATCAATATCTAATTTTGATATGTTTTTGTTTCTAAATTCAACGAAACAGTGTGGACATTATGTGCAGTGAGACAGCATTCATGGTGGTGGTGCTACTTCTACTCCCCAAAATTCATGGTGGCTGCCCTCCTTCTTCCTGTGGCAAGATCACCATCATAACTTATCCGTTTCGATTACAAGGCGACCCAGAGAATTGTGGTGACGAAAGGTACGAGCTTGGTTGTGAGAATAATGTTACGATGTTGTATCTGCACTCTGCACAGTATCATGTTCAGGCAATCAACTACGACAACTACACCGTCAGAGTGGTTGACCCTGCACTTCAACACCACAACTGCTCCTCCCTTCCTCTCCGTTCCCTCTCTCGTTCCAATTTCTCTGATACTTACACGGACCGCATGGGTCCATACCAAGCCGGTCTAGATCCGGCTGGTAATTGGGAATCTCTGAATTTCGAGCATATAGTGTTTCTGAACTGTAACCATTCGGTGAGAGAGAAAGGAAAGTATGTGGAGAGTGGTGAGTGCGTGAAGTGGGACTCAAATGGCTATTCATATGCAGTTGGTGGAGACCTAAAAGCTAAGGACTTAGAAGTTGGGTGTTACGTTAAGCTTGTTGCTCCCACATCGTTCAGGACTTTGAATAACCATTCCTACGCTGCCATTCACAGGGCTCTCGCCTATGGATTTGAGATCTCTTGGATAAAACTCGCCTGTCAGAAGATTTCTTGTACATTTGGGGACGGCTTCTGCTATCTCGACTCTTCTAGCCAGAAGCTTCAATGCTCGTTTGGTGAGTCACCACACACACACACAGATTGACAGGTTATTTTTAATTTGTTATTATTGATAAACCATTGTTCTGTTTATTCAATAATTTTTAGAGAAAACAAAATTAATAATTCATTATTTTCTATATTTCACCTGTATCAGTCATCATGCTCCTGTAAAGAAAACATCATTCATTATAGCTTTATGAAATTATGCAAATACTTAAATTTATGCTTTCCTTCTTTTTTGTGATGTACAGGTTTACTGGACACCCTGGCAGGTACGAATTTTTATCATCTTTAAGTTACCTATGCTTTATTTATAGATAACATAGTCATAAATTGAATTTATTGATAGTTGTTCATGCTACACATTAAATTTACTCTCTTTTTTTCTAATGTTACAAAGTAAATGGATATGTAAAGTTAAGATTTTATTAATAAAAATTTACTTTTAACAAATACTTTAATATATTACATTATCAGTGTAATTACTCAAGAAGAAATCCTTGTTGCAGGTATTGTCATTTATGCTTCTATGGTATGGGCCTACAAAATTTTGTTTGGATTGCCATTCTTAACTGTGATTTTCATACGTAAATGGTGGAAAAGACATGCATCAATGTATCAAAATATTGAAAATTATCTTGAACAGAATAATATGGCACCTATTAGATACTCATACAAGGAAATTAAGAAGATGGCCGGAGGTTTCAAAGAGAAGTTAGGCGAAGGAGGATTTGGTTCTGTCTTTAAGGCAAAGTTATGCAGTGGACCTTGTGTGGCAATCAAAATGTTAGATAAATCTAAAGGAAATGGACAAGATTTTATTAGCGAAGTTGCAACAATTGGAAGAATACATCATCAAAATGTGGTACAATTAATTGGATTTTGTGCTCATGGCTCAAAGCGTTATATTGTTTATGAATTCATGTCCAATGGATCTCTTGATAAATTTATTTTTTCAAAGGACGAGAGTGTATATTTAAGTTATGAAAAAATATATAATATATCAATTGAAGTGGCCCGCGGAATTGCTTATCTCCACCATGGGTGTGAGATGAAGATTTTGCATTTTGATATCAAACCCCACAACATCCTCCTTGATGAAAACTTTCTCCCGAAGATCTCTGACTTTGGATTGGCAAAGTTATATTCGATAGATAATAGTATTATTCCAATGACTGCAGCAAGAGGAACCATTGGATATATGGCTCCAGAGTTGTTCTATAATAATATTGGAGGAATATCCAATAAGGCTGATGTTTATAGTTTTGGAATGCTCTTGATGGAGATGGCAAGTAAGAGAAAGAATCTAAACCCTTCTGCAGAATATTCTAGTCAACTTTACTTTCCTCTTTGGATTTATGATCACATTAGAGAAGAGAAAATTATTAAAATGGAAGATTTGACAAAGGATGAAAAGTCAATAGTAAAGAAGATGATTATAGTGGCACTATGGTGTATACAATTGAAACCAAACGATCGTCCCTCAATGAATAAAGTAGTGGAAATGCTTGAAGGAGACATTAAAGACTTAGAAATGCCTCCAAAACCTTTTCTATATCCAAATGAAACAGTGACAGAGGATCAAACCATCAACTCCAACTAGATATATTCAATGTTGAAACTACTTCGCTTGTAAAGTTTATACATCCATGATGCACAATAATACTTATTTTCAGCCATCTTCTTATTTTAAACACTCGGTTGTTCGTAATGTTTCACTTCATTTATATCAATTTTGTATTTTGTAGTAAAGTATGTGATACAAGGACATGTTGTTAGTTTAAAATAGTTACATGATATCAGATTTAAGAATTAATAATCTCAACCAAATATTGACTGAGATTCTAAAACCATATATTTATGCTTTTGGTGCTTCTTCTTTGCCATTACTAGAAGAAAAGCTAAAGTCCTACGTAGAATTTTGATACCTCGAGATTTTTTAAAACCAAATATATCTTTTTCACAAAAAATATATGTGAAACCTGAGGTCATATATCTTCTTAAAAAAAAAATAGTATGATTTTTTTTAAAATTTTCAAAATTTTAATACACTTTTCGACTTCGATTCTCTCTTAACCAATGCAAAAATGGGTATATGGCTTTGGTTCTTTTGCAATTGAAGTCATATGTCTTTTCATATAAATAAAAAAATAACACGATTTTTGAAAAATTTTGAAAATTTTGGCCCACCTTTAAATCTTAGTTTTCCATTAATCAATGCCAAAATAAGTATATAGTTTCGGTTCTTTTGCAATTTCTATAAGTTCGTGAAATTTTTAAAAATGCTACCTCGTTGTTATTTGTATTTGTATCAGTTCCTCAAAACTGAAACATGTTAAGTTAGTTAAAATGTGAAGTATGCATTAGTGGACTAAGAAAAGAGATAACAAAAATCAACTTATTCTATTTTTGAAATTAATCCGATAAAAGTGAAGAGTTCGTTGTGAGGGTCACCCTGAAAATCTTCAATCTTCATATAGATGAGCACATGATAAGAAAACGTAGAGAAAACGGAGAGAGCTCTAGAGAAAAGATTTTAGAGAGATGATGTATTTTGAAATAATGAAATTTGTTTATAAAACTCTAAATATAAGTTGAACTTTTAATATTAAAATCATTGAGTCTCATTAATCAATAAGTAGTTGTAGCTAACATTATTTCACTACAAAAAAGAAGGGCATTACCGAAGGCCAAAAGCCCTCGTAAAATGCCATAATCCGTCGGAAAAGGGTATTTACAGACGGCTTATCGACGACCAATGAGCCATCGGTAAATCCCTTGTCGCTAACAATTACCGAAGGCTTTTGCCCTTCTGTAATTACCAAGGGCCTTAAGTCTTCGGTAATTACCGAGGGCCATAAGCCTTCAGTAATTACCGAAGGGTAGAAGCCCTCAGTAATTTCTGAAGGGCAAAAGCCTTCGGTAAGTTGGAGGGAAATGTAAGGAAAAATTGTATTTATGGCGAAGCCAACCACATAAACAAACCTGCATAACAGTTTTCAATCACAAACAGACCTGCATAATGTGCATCTCAAAGATGTAATCATTGATCAATATTCATAGAACATACATTAATCTATAGAATATCCATTAATCCATAGAACATGTATTTATAGTTAAAACATAAAACAATCAATCTGAATGATGTTCTAACATCCAAAGTCACCAAGTTCATCTAACATCGAAATGATCTAAACTCCAAATGTTGTAATATCCAAATGTTTTCTATAACAAGTAATAAGAAAATGAAACTAATGATGTACATAGTTATCATCAGAATGATCTTCATCATCCTACTCCTCTATTAATCACTGGACTGGTGTGGGTTGGACTGATGAGGGTTGGACTGATGAGGATTGGATTGATGTGGGCTGTTGAGGGGGAGCGACTGACAAGGAGGGTCGTGGCTGGGCAGAGGGATATTTTGTACGTCCTGTGAAGTTTCAGGCAACACTCTCATGACCAGGGCCTTGAAGTTTGTAAGCTCTACTCTCAGATCAGTGATTTCCTGGTCACGTTGCTCTAGTGCCTGCGTGAGGCGGAGAACGACCTCATCAGGAGCAGTGGTGGAAGAAGAAGGTTGGTGCTTCAGAGTACCTCCTCTCGATGTGCTATAGTTTTCAGCAAGTTGTCCTGCACCGTATAGTCGACCCTTTTTCTTCCCACCAACGATCTCGACCCAGCACTGTGTCCTACGTATGTCATCTTCTGCATTACTGCCATCATCCGATGTAAGAGCTGACTCATGTTCAGATCTAACTTGTGAAAGTCTCGTAGAAAATTCTTCCTATTGAAACATTAAAAGCAATGTTAGGAAATGATATAACTTAAATGAAAAATTAGTAAGTCTTATAGTGTTATTTGCTTACATGAGTTTTCCGAGATCTTTCATCAACGAATTGATTAGTGCCCTTTGATAACAGTTGAAAAACTGTTATTTTCATGCTTAAAATTGATACTAAAAGCAACCTTTAACACTTAGAAACTAGCTTGAAATCATGCTTTTGGTCATATTTTTAGAAATAAGAGAGCTAGACATGTTTATGCTTGATTTCAGTGTTTTTGTGCAGGTTTTAAGGTGAATTTGCTGAAAGAATTGAAGAAGGACAAAGATGGAATCAGAAAAGACATCAAAAAGTGCAAAAGGAGAAGCCGTAACTGCCGCTCAACGGCAGTTTACCGCTGAGCGGCACTCAGGCAGTCACGTTGGATCCGCTGAGGGGTGAAAAGGCCGCTAAGGGGAGAAAAACAACTCACGCACTTATGATAACAGTTGAAAAACTGTTATTTTCATGCTTAA
>NW_025909133.1:0-13442 GCF_018835915.1 Vigna umbellata
TTCATCTCTTGAAAACTGGCTTCACAACGATCAGTCCAAGCGACGGCTGATCTTTTTAACTTAACGGGGTCAAATGGGTTAGCGGCGTACTATCTTACAAACCTTCAATGAAACGTCTGTAGTAGCCGGCCCCCCCAGTCCAACAAAACTACTTACCACCCTCCTCCCTTTACCGAACCGTACTCCTCCCCCACTCCAATAAACCAATAAACCGGGGGGCTCCGCCGTTTTCGCTGGATTCCCCCGAGATGCCTCCATCCGACACCACATGGCCCCCCACCTCCTTTGATCTCCGTCCTCTACTTCCCGACGTAGACAACTTGGCATAATAATTCTTTCTTCCCGCAACACTCCAAGTACCGAGCGAGGTGCTCTTCATGCTCCTTCTTTTATTCTTGGAAAGATGAGGATATCTCTATTAAACTGACCACAAACTTATCCAATAAGGCCCTTATATGCGTTTCAGTACTCCATGAATGAACACGGCTGGAGCGTTCGTCCGTACTTCAAACGCATCACCCACATATTCATAATGCGCCCATACTCCTCTACCTTAATATTTTTCTCTGGATGTCATCCTTCTTTAAAAAAAAAACCCTAAAAAAATTTGATGATCTCCGGATCTTCGAATCAATCTTTCGGAATACTGCACCCCCATGAGTTTGAATCTAAGCAAGTCATCTATATCCTCGCAAAGGGGTACTTGTTCTTGATGTCAGCTTATTAATTGGCCTGTAGTCAATACAACCAAACCGAAAAAAGTCTACGTTACCAAAAAACAGTCACTTCCTACAAAAACCATTCCTTACTACAGCAAAAACGGGCGCTGCCCCAGGGTGTACGCTCGGCCTAATGAATTTCTTCTCTATCAACTCCTCAATCTGCTTCTTTAGTTCAGATAACTCCGCAGGCGACATCCTATCTGGCGAACCGAGATGGGAGCGGCTGTAGTCACAAATCATTGTAAACTCCACTTCAGCTGAGGGGGAAGTCCAGGGATCGCTTCCGGAAAAACGTCCGCAAACTCGTCCACACCGATCGTCCATTACCGTTTCTAGTGGACGATCGTTCTTCTACCATTCCTCTGGATTCCTGATCCTCGTGGTCATAATCAGGAAACAGCTGGCGCCTTCCATAATGTCTTCTTTCAGCTGACCGAGCGTCACTGAAAGAACTTCTTCATCTACACCAGGAAAAATCAACTCTTTTGCTCCACAATCAAGAAGAACGCGATTGGCAGCCAACCAATCCATTCCTAAAATCACCTCCAAACCTTGAAGAGGTAAGCAGATGAGGTAACTTTAAACCTAACGCCCATCCACTTCATAGGACCTTGACGGCACATAGTTGGACGTCCTAACCTCACCGCTGCTGGGGTTCGCACCACCAGATCAACTGCAATCTCGCTCACGTTCTAATCCCAGCTTTTTTCAACACACGCCTTCGAGATGAAGGGAGTGCGTTGCCTCCCCCGAATCAAACAAAGCACAGCAGGGCTATACCAAACAGCTGCATTCCACCACATAAGTTACCTGAACTCTCGTCTGCTTCATCGCTCGTTATAGCTACCGACTTCCCTCCGCCCACTAGCTTGGGCTCTCCTCCTCTTGGCTGATTTCTTCCAGCATTAGTGGCCTCATCACAACAGCACGCCCACTCATATTGCGCACTCGTGATCCAGGGCCGTGCCCCGTTTCTTTCTTTTTCTTTTTCCATCAGACGTGCCCTTGCTTTACTACCTACCTTTAACTCCCCACCAACTTATGGCATGAGACCTATAATGTGGTCCTTCCACACCGAAACAACAACACCCTCCTGCCCAGACTGTCGACAGTGACTACTTCTTTTGATCCCATCGTCTGAGAATACTGATTTGGACTAGCGTAGAGAGGTCTCATCTGTACCCAAGACCTCCCCTGTACACCATTGGTCCCCCCCTTTTACTCACTGTTTGCTTGCTGCCCTTCAAAAACAAAAAAAATCAAAAAACCGTTCTTCTGCCTCTGGCCATATTCTTCTCCACAACTGGCTCGCTTCGACCATGGCAGGAAAAGACCGAATACCAAAGTTGAGATCAAACTCCAGATACAACTTCTCAAACCCATCTCAACTCCATTCCTGCACTGCCACTCCCTCCTCTTTAGTAGCCATCGTATTGAACTCAGGAGAGTGTTTTGTTTTAAAGGTGTTGGATCTCCGACACATACTGGTGTCCTTGTGCCAATTGAAGGACTCAACTCCTTAGCGTAACGTACGCTGTCCGGAAATACTCTCGGATAAACTTGCCCCTCGAAACCGCTCCAGGTTACTGTATTCCGAGCGTCCGTTAAGATGGCCTTCATAACTCGTCCACCAGTGACTGCTTTCTCCCCTTCTCCCTTTTCTCCCTCTTTTTTCTCCTTTTCCCTCTCCCTTCTCCCCCCCCCCCCCTGTTGCTTCTCCCCCCGTTTCGCTCTTTTTCCTACCCCCCCCCTTCTTCTTTTTCTCCCCCCCCCCTTCTCCTTCTCCTTTTTTTCTTCTCCCCCCCCCCCCCCTTCCCCTTTCTTTCTTTCTCCCCACCTTCTCCTTTCTCTCTTTCTCCCCCCCTTTCTTTTCTCCTCTTCTTTCTTCTCCCTTCTCCCCCCTCTTTCTTCTCTTCTCCATTCTTTTCTCTCTCTCATTCTCCTCCTCTCATTTCTCTCTCCCTCTTCTTATTCTCTGCTTCTCCTTCTCCCCTTCTTCTCCCTCTTTCTCTCCCCCCCCTTTTCTCCCCTCCCCCGTTCTTCTCTTTCCCTTCCTTCTTTCTCTTCTTCCCCCCGTTCTTTCGTCTTCTCCTCTCCCCCCCTTCTTCTCCCCGTTTCTTCTCCCCCTCTTCTTTTTCTCCCCTTCCTCTCCCCCCTTTCCTCTTTCTCCCCCCCCTTCTTCTTTCTCCTTTCTCCTCCCCTTCTCCGTCAACAAATACCTCTGTAACATCCAATCCTCCCTCCTTACACCTCTTTCTTTAGCATCATAAATAATACGCTCCATACTCTCAGCCACTGGTCTGCCTCATCAGGAAGGCATTTCCCACTGAATTTAGCCGGGTGGTGTTGGAGGAAACTCTCCAGGGTCCACTCAGCATTAGGCGGGGCAGCGTTGGAAGAAGACGCTCCCGCAGTGTGCCTGGTTGATGCTAAAATCTCCATCAGCTGTCGCTGGGTTGTTTCCGAGCTAAATACGGGAAGCTCCAGACGTGCTGGCTAGCGTTGGTTTTGCGGCATCAGGTGGCGTTTTGTTTCCATTATGGTCGTATTCCTTCGGTTGTAAAGCGGTCTATCACTGTCCTCCAACAACCTGCGTGGGTTGTCGCATCAGTTTTCGGTTAGGTTGGGGTGGAGGAGGGTGAGTCTAAGGGGCCATCGTTTTTCTGTACCAAGAGAAAACGAACGTTCGAAGTGTCTACCAGTTAAAAAAAAACATTAACTTATTAAACACACGATAAGCACACAGTAAAAACGTAATGCGCTCATAACCTACAGCGTCCTTAAGAGAACAAAACTGCTCTGATACCACTAATGAAACATCCCAAAATATAGTAATTACCATAATCAAGATTAATTACATTAAGATAATAAACAGTGCAGTCTTAAAAGACCCGAACGAGCACTAACTTGTCGAACATTGTTCAAAAAAACATACATAAATGAAGGAGTCAATAATATAAAGTTTAAAGGAGAACTGGGTTTTACAGATTAACAAAAACCGAACGTCTACAATAAAACCATAATCAACTACCTAACTGGCGAGCGCTCTAGGGCTCGGCTTTTGACTTCACATCCACCAGTGTCGTGTCCTCCAAATTGTCTCATGTCTTCCAAAGGCATGTTTCACAGGGACGCTCCCACCATGCTGCTCACATCCACAACGATGATACCTTTGCATTTTGACAAGACGGCGTATAGCAGTGTACAGTAGAAGACAACACAAAGTGGGAAATGCAAGGGTGCAGCTTGTTACGTATATTATAAGAATCATCATACTTGCAAACGGTTGCGCGGAAAATGTTAATCTTCAAATCATCCACACAATCCAATAACATATGCATTAACTGCAACCAACAAAATATAAATAATTCGTAGACAGACCGTAGACGGCACGATGAGTATCTGATGATAGGTATACAACAGCGTCCTTAGCACCCGAGTGGATTAGGTGAACTGGGTAACTTAGAACAGCTGCCACTCGAGTAAGTCCCGTTCGTTACGTCGCCCATGTTAACTTATGACTAAGGAAGCCTCTCGCTGTAACCGTATTCCAGCCATGAGTAACCCCTAGTAAGCTACCGTTAATAACTCTGACTGCGAGGGGGAAATGCTTACGATAGAGGCGGATCAGTCTCACGGGACCCTCGCGTTTCGAGTCTAGATGGATCCTCCATCGTATTTGTCTAAACTTAATCCACAGTCATCTTTACAAATATCAATTTTCCAACCAAGATAGTGTTCCTTCCTTGGAACGCTCCGTTAACATATCTAATATCATATTGTCGCCTCTATAGGGTTTCGGTGGGCATCACATTTATCTCTCAATAATCACAGTTTTGTCATTCTTTGTTACACTTCCATAAAAATACGAACTTATTCAACTAGACGTGACGAGCGTAATTGAATCAGGACTACGCTATTTAAAGACTGCAGACCAGAAGACGCTACATGAGGTCGAACGCTATTACAAAACTGACGCTCGACATGAGAATAAAAAACCGAACGCTATTAAAGCACTGGATGTCTCGACATGAGGTCGCAAAAACGACGTATTGAAGACTGACTGAGTCTACGCGCAGAAAAACGTGGGAAATACGACGCTATTGAAGCACTGATGCTCGACATGCCTCGAGTACGAACCTATTAAGACTGACTTCGCATGAGTCGAACGCTATTGAAGACTGTATCTCGACTGAGGTCGAACACTATAGAAGACTGACGCTCGACTATAGGTCGAACCTATTAAAACTGATGCTCGACTGAGGTCGAACCCCCCAAACTTTTTAATTAAAGACTGAGTTCGACATGAGGTCGAAAACCTATTGAAGACTGAGCCTCGACATGAGGTCACACTATTAAGACTGCGTTCGGACATAGGTCGTAACGCGCTATTGAAGACTGATGCTCGACTGAGGTCTAACACTATTAAAGACTGACTTCGACTGAGTTCGAACGCTAGTGTGAAGACTGAATTTTTTGTGCGGGCTGACATGAGTCGAACACTGTTAAAGACGGGGGGGTGACAGGCTCGAATGGTTGTCCGAACCGCTATTAAAGACTGATGCCTCGACTGAGGTCGAACACTATTTTACTTACAACTTGGAACGCTCGGTTCCTCGAGCAGAATCTTTCCAAATGAAGAATCATTTTAAAGTATCATAAGTGAGAACCGAACTGTAATAAGAACCGTACAGTGACGAGCGTTAGATTAACAAAGTATGGATTTTAAGTGTAGAATTATCAACGCTTTAGCCATTTTTTTTTTTCAGATTTCAACATTTTAAACCTACTTTATACTTCAAATGATCTCAGATTTATGGACTTTACACCTACTCCAGATTACTTCATATTCAACTAATCAACAGCTAATAATTCATCATTATAGTATTTCACCATACGATTCAACATGCCATGCAGCTCAACAATCCAGAAAAATCATATCAGTACATTCATAACAGCACAACAGGCTCGTTCATCGATCAACAAATCACGCATAACAAAGATTTCATACAGACAACCCAATCATGCTTTCATACAATCATCCACGTATAAATTTTAAATATATGTAGCTTCCCTTACCGTGGATAGACAGTATCTTCCAAAAGCACGATTCTGTGGTTTCCTCTAACACTTCTACGCTCCAAGTTTCGTTCCACAGTTTCCCACGTAAAACTAAGAACAAAAAACACAAACAATCACCAAAACTCATGCCTAAACCCATTCATTGCAACCACTAGGGTTCGCATGAGACCATAGAAAAGGGACCGACTCTTAAGACAAAAACTTACCATTCCGATCCAAGTTCTGTTCTCCAAATGAAAGGTCTCAACTTGGACGATACACTCTACAGGTCTGGAAAGTGAATCTGAGAAGAAGAAGATGAGTTGTGGAAGAGAGAAGGTTACCTGGTTTCTAGAGAGAGATCAAGAAAATTGAAAATCTGATTCAGAGGAAAGGGAGATGATGATACAGGTGATGGAGGTGTTTTCGAAAACCTCTTTTTCTTAACTCACCACTTTCGTTTGAACACGTCTTCCCTCGCTGACACCTGCATACCATCAACTCGAATTGGAAGCTTCAACGTGACAAGTTCTCGGTGGTGCATGCAGACTTAGTGGCGCATTACTGCCTGGACGTGTGGTCGGCGGCTCATTGATGAAGCTACTAGTGAATCAAGGCGTATCGTAATTACTGATTTGACATCTAATTACGTTTTAAAATTTTCCGGGATCTCACAAACATATTTTATAAAATATATGCATATTGTAAAGTTTATATGCCAATTTATTATATCTAAAAGATATGAAAATATTTACATTTTTTTAATTAACTCATTAAACTGAATAAAATATTACTTTTTTCTCAACATTAACATTCTTTTAGGATAAGAATTTCATAGTTCTTGAAATATTTAAATATATTAAATTTGAATTGATCTCATTGAAAATCATTTTATTTTTTTAATAAGAAAATTCAAATTTAATGATTTTTTTTAAAAAAATATTGTAATCATTATCAAATAGAAATAATAATTTAAATATTAAATAATTGTTAAAAATTCAAAACATATCGAAATTATCTTTTGGACGATATTGATTTATGTCATCTTATTTTATTTTTTGTTAAAGTTCATCCATATTTTTATAATTTATATTTGAAAAACTTTTTCTTGATTGATATTAACTAATATTATTTTCAATTATGATGATCACAATTATTTAGGTTCACATTAATTATGGTTATTTTTAGTTCTTGATGCTTGGAGTTTTTTTACCAACTTTTTTTTTAGTTCGTAAAAAGATCTTAATTAATGCTGGCAAAAAGTTTTTAAGTTGAAATTAGAAAAAAAAAACTAACAAAAAACTATTGATAAAAGAAATAATATCTTTGCATATGAGAGTTAAACAAAAAAAGTTTTATTTTTTTTATATAGATTGGTATTTAATGTTAATAAACAGTAAAGTACAAAATTAAATATTATAGAAAAATACTAAAATATGATTAAATGTTTTTTTTCTCTTGTCTTTTTATTGAATTACTTACTATTTTTGTTCATTTTTCACTCTCAAATGTTCTCTCCTGTTTCTAAAAGAAATAAAATAAGTTAAACACAAATTCATTGTCTTATTTCAGATATGTTATGTTTCATTCTTGAGAGAAAAAAATAACTCTCTCTTACCGTACCTAATAGTGAAATGAGTTTCATAGTATAATTTTTTTTAATTTTTTTGTCTTTTCTACATTAATTCAAGAACATAAAATGTAAAGTTAATTGTTATGTGTTATTTCATTATCGATGTTTTTATTCTGATTTAATTATCATAAATTTCTCTTTTAACAATTACGTCTATCAATATTTAATTTCTTTTTTTACTTTAAAACAAATTCAATTATATGGTGAAATTTCTCTTTTAACATTGAGATATATGTATTTTTTTTTAATAAAATTTACTTTTTGGATCTTAGTGAACAAGAAAAAGATATATGTATTTTTTTTTTGAATAAAATTTACTTTTTGGATCTTAGTGAACAAGAAAATATTTGTTTAAAATTTCAACTTCAACATTTTATTGTTGATGGTTTTAATCATCAAAATTTGAAGAATTTATCACCAATGAACTATAATATTTGGCAAGAATTGGGAAGTCAAGTAAATTTTACTTGATTGATGGTTTAAACCCTCGGATGACCAGAAAATCACTATTGGGCACTAGACTGACTCATTGGGCGAGTTGGCTTGTCCGATGAGTTATAAGTTAGAGAACATCAAGTTTTAGGCATCGTTAGGCCAGAATGAAGGTGTTAGATGAGACTATTAGCCTTGATACACATAAGTTAGTATCTAATCATGTTTTAGCGAGGGTTTTCATTATTCCTTATTTTTACATGAATAAAATCACCTAGGGTTGTTGTGGGAGACTCTTGGAGGTTGTTTGGAGTGTTTGAGGCTCTATCTCTCCTCTTTGCGCTTTTTCCTTCCTTTTATGGTGGTTCTTCTTCTTTTCCAACTCATGTTAGTATTTAATTTCATGTTTACTGCTTCTTCTAGCTTGCTTTGTAGTTCTTGATGTATTAGAAAATATGATTTGAAGATAGAAGTGAAATCGAACACCTAATTGAACTTAATGCATGTTTTCTTATTAAGGATTCAAGGAATTGAAACTTGATGAGTTATCATAGGCTCAAGTCACTAGGGATAGGATTTGAGTGTATTGGTGAGTTAATTTTGACTTGAATATGGAATTGAGATGCTTGTTAATGTATGAGAATAAAGTGGGTGAACACTAGTCTTAACAAATTATAAATAATTTGTTACATTTTCTTGCGCAACAACTGTTTGTTAAAAATACAAAAATAGTCTATTGTGTTTTTGTAAACTTCGTGGTCTAATTGAGTAATTGAGTGCAAGAGTTGTCAAGTGTTGCACAAGTATCTTGGAAGACAACGATATTTATCACTTTCTACATTGCGATTAGTTCGCTTACCGTTGGTTTTGCAACCAACAGTCGCCACATTTAAAATATCAAATGTCATCTACAATAAAGAAAATGCACATCAATAATATTCAAGAAATTATCAGTATAATTAAACTATAAATTAAATAACATTAATTAACTTATCAATATGCCTTACCAAATCATAACGCGATCAATTGTAGACACATGATCTAAAGATGGAGTAAGAATGAATATTATGTCACATGTCAATACTCCTAAATAGCTTCTAAAGACTTTCACATTTGGACCGATAGCCACACTAGTGATGACGTCAATAACGACATCTGTCCTCTCACCACAAGCTCATCTCATAAAGAGTTGTCTCAATCTAATGGCTCCTCTGGTTGGTCTAGTTGTGGGTCATTCATCCCTTGATGAAATTTGATGGTCAGTCATATATATGTTAAAATAAAATAAAAATACAAAAGATTAATAACAAACCTATAAAATAACATATAACATTATTTAATAAAAACACATAAATTTATAAACGAATATGAAATTCATATATGAAGTTATGGATTGGTCATATTTTTATTCCCTTATTGTGATCTTCTTGAATTGCAACAGTTCTACGCGATCTTTGGTCACTACATTCATACCGCGGATGCTTCTATCAAATTTATTTTTGTCATGTAATCTGAACAAAATTTGATACTTTCTTCAACAATATATCTTCCAATCATTGAAGCTTTTGGACGATATTGATTTTTCACGTACCCTTTCAAAATCTTCATATAATGTTCACTGGGATACATCCACCATAGGTATATTGATCCACAAAATTGGATTTTTCTTTCCAAATGAACAAGTAAATGTATCATGATGTCAAAAGAGGATGGAGGGACAAACATCTCCAACTAATGCAAGATGATAACAATCTTGCCTTGAAGTTCATATAATTTTAGAGGATCGATGATTTTACTACAAATTGAAGAAAAAAATTAATACAAATGAGTTATAGTTTGTCTACCATTTTTTGGTAAAATTCCACGAATAACCATCGATAATTGTTGTTGCATAAACCTGTGGCAATCGTGAGACTTTAACCACCAAACTTCAAGTCCTACATTAACATTAATCTCTTAAGATTTGAAAAGTATCCTTGTGGTACCTTGACACACTTTAGACAAAGGCAAAAATTTATCTTCTCTTGTATGGACATAGTGTAACATGTAGAGGGCAAATAAGTACACTTACTAACCTCCCTTGATGTCAAGTCTTCTCGAATCTTCATTTCAACCAAATCCAAACGAACATTTTCTCCATATTTTTTCTTTCCTTGAATGCTGAGTAATGTACTAATCGAGATATCACATACATTCTTCTCTACATACATTACATTTATGCAATTCCTAACCTCTAATTTTGTCCAATATGAAAGATCAAAGAATATTGATTTTTTTTTCTTTCAAGGGCTCGTTCTAGATGAATTCTTGAATGTTTTACCAAATACATTATGTACTTTATTAATTGTTTCATAAATTTGAAGGTCAATCAATAGAATTGGTGCATCGTCATTCTCTTGATGTCCATTGAATTTTTTTAACTTTAATATGGATGATTAGATTGTAAAAATCTTTGATGACACAAATATATTATCTTCCTTCTATGTTTCAATTGATGAGTTGTGTAACACCCCGATTTAGGATGTCATATGAAAGTACAAGATCGTCCTTTACTTAGAGAATATATAATTTTGATATCATCATACTACAGTGAAAATTTAAAACATTATTACCTTCTCAAGAATTAAATGAAAACATGCGAAAATAATAATTAATCCAATTATCACTTGTAATATTTTATATGATGTTTTGGTATATGAAGTCGTAGTATTTTTTATAATGTTTTATGAAGTTGTAGTTTCTTTATATGGTGTCATGGTGTTTTATAGGAAGTCGTAGTATTTCTCTATAATGTTGTGTTGTTTTCCAATGCATGGTGATGTTAGATACTTGGTGTGCATTTTGGAAGTGTTCTGAGGAAATCGGTGATGATTGCAATGTTGTGAGCCTATGTACCATGATGTGTTTTGGTTGTAGAAACAATTATTTGGTGAGTGGTAGTGGTTAAATGCATGATCCATATTGTTGTTCTTGAATGGTGTAGTTTCCAAGTTATTTGGATTGTGTGTCTATGGAACATGAGTTGGTTGAGTTGTTGTTATTGTGTTGTGAATTTGATTTAAGTAATGGTGTTATGAGTTTAGAGTTTATTTGATAATTTATTATTATAATTGTATTATTATATGTGATTTTGATGTTGATTCTTGATGAATAAATTTTTAATCCCCGAAAACGGAGTCAAAAATTTGTTAATACATTGGCAAGTGTACCGAATCATATCAAGTAATAATAAATGGTAAGACCAAGTATCGTTTCCCAAGAGACTCACGACACTAAACAGTTGTGCTTTTGCTTAACCAATTAAGACTAAAAACAATATTTTGGGCGTTTTGAATGCAAAGTACAGAAAAATAAATATGAATGCAATTTGATCAATTGAGGATAAACACAAAAGTGAATGAATGACGTTGATAATATGAGATGAATATGTTGTTGGGGTTTAGATTTCACCTATCCACTCTCATGCATATAAGAATTCTTCTTCTTCGTCACTTTCTAATTTACCTTAAACCTGATGTCTCGGTGAAGAAAGCATACTCTTAATTACTAGATCACAATGTCTTGTATCCCCAGCAATTAATTATGCATTACATTCGCATAGAAGCTTAAAGGTAACCAACCCTCATATCCCTATGTCTAGGTAATATTGCTTTTGTTTTCCAGTTCTAGATTTTCCCATATGTGTTCATATCGACAAAATTAATAATCATGCAATTGAATGAATTAAACAAAGTATGCATAGAGCGTAGAGGAAAAAACCTAACAATTAATGAAGTAAAGCATTTATAATATAAATCAATTCAATACATGAGACTTTCAAAGGATTACATCGTTTCCCAACAACAAATAAGGTTTAGTTCCCCCATTATCATGGAGAAACTAGATGAACAATGGAATGGAAGAGATAGAAAAACCCTAGAAACTGAAGAGGAGACTCCTGCATCCCCAAATCGACCTCCAAAGGTGCAAAATGTGTGTTTCTATGCTTATGCCATCAAGAGATACATTCCCTAGGCCGTCCAACTCCTTAAATAGACCAGAAAAATAACAGAAAATAGGTTCAAGCCCACTAAATAACAGAAAACGGGTCCAAGCCCACTTCGCTGGCGCTTAACGCCCTAAGTGGGGCGCCCAGGCGTCACTTGTGGTACTAACTGGCGCTCAGTGCCCCTAAAAGGGCGCCCAGGTGGAAAACGGCACTCAAACTGCGCTCAGTTTGACTTTTCTGCACTCTGGTTGACTTTTATGCATTCTGGTTGACTTATTTGCACTTTGGTTGACTTTTCTGCATTCTGGTTGACTTTTCTGCATTCCAACTCATTGGTACTTTAACTCTTCTTTCAAATCATTCCAATAGCCTACAAAATCAAGGGAATTTAGTGATAAAATCATCAAGTATAACCTCAACTCTCTTATTCACAAAACTAAAGCAAAAACATGAGTTAAAGCAAGTTTCTAAGTCAAATAGGGTGCATTTAGTATCAAAATTACATCACAAATAATGGTATTTTCAACCGTTATCAATTCTCTTAGCTCACTCTTGTATTTGTAGGGATGGTTTCCTTCTGCGATGATCTTATTTATATTGGAGCAGATGATGTCGTAGAGGATATTATTGATGATGGAGATGTTGTGTACAACTATAAACGACTGGGGAATTATTACCGGGGTTTTGAAACACTATTTTTTTATTTAAAGAAATCATGTTGAGGATTTTTAGTATGTTATTTCAAGTTGTAATTGGATTAATTATTATTTCCGCATGTTTTCATTTAATTCTTGAGAAGGTAATAAAGTTTTAAATTTTCACTATAGTGTGATGGTATCAAAGTTATATATTCTCTAAGTAAAGGACGATCTTGTACTTCCATATGACATCCTAAATAAGTGTCTTCTTCACATATATGACATGCTTTATGACTCTTGGCACTATACCCTAACAAATTATTGTAAGCTAAAAAGTCATTAATTAGAAAATAACATTGCATGCCTAATGAAAGTTTCAAAAACAAAGACATCAAATATTTCAACCCACAACAAATTTTAGTCTTCAACTAGTGGGCTGAGATAAACATCTATGTCATTTTTAGGCTGTCTTAGACAATATCATGTGTTTTCTCTTCATGCACAGGCCAGGAAATAAGTTGTAAACAAATAATATAACAGACCAACAATTGTGGTTAGTACTTAAATTACCAAATAGATTCATTCTATCGGTTGCTAAACCAAACTGAAGATTTCTATATTTTTGATCAAACTGGAAGAATTCATTATCAATATTTTTTCATTGTATTGAATCAACTAAATGACGAAGTAGTCTATTAATTGTTATCTAATTTGCATATCATATAAAAATTTTAGCATTGAATTCGAAAACTGTTTGGATATTATGATTGGAAAATATCAAACTAAAAGGTCATCCTTTTTTATAATAGGTTTGGTTTGCTCCAATGTTTTTTATATTATTTTCTTAATAATATTTCTCATGTGGTGAAGATACCAGTTTAACTAAATAAAAAATTAATTTTGATCTAAGGTATAAACTTAAAGTTTTAATTATATATATTAATTATATATATATATATATATATATA
>NW_025909134.1:0-17575 GCF_018835915.1 Vigna umbellata
CTCATATTTTTAACCCAAGCTAATAATGAAGGAATCAAATTTCTTGTATCAACACCTAGGCAGAGCTTTAAGCCATATAATGGTCTGGTCAATTTGCAAACCAAGTTTTGTTATTCTGTAAAGTCTTTTGTTTGGAGCATATATTTTACCTCTTCTAGGCCTTCATGAAGAAAAACAATTTTTTATATCCTTACTCAAGATGTAAGATCACATTGAGCACACAAGGCTAAAACAACTTAAATTTTCCAATCTAACATTGGATATTAAAAACATTTTGCTTAATTCCAATGCCTTCTTTATAAGTATATCACTCACTACCATCTAACATTACATTGTTGTACTTGATCATTGTTCATCTTTTTTTGATCTTATAGACCCTTCGTAACCAATGACTTATTGACATTTTAGAAGTGCAACAAGCTTCCATGTCTTATTTTTGTATATAGCCTTTATTTCTTCTTGCAATCGCCATCATCATCAAGAGCATCTAACCGCTCACAACCTCTGAAAAGTTGAAGGCTCTCCTCATTCAGAAGACAATATCCATCTGGCTTGCAAAACATATTGTAAGTGCTAAGATGGTTTACCCTTTTCTCATGTTGAGGTTGGTGTCCTCCCTTACTAACTCATTTTGGCTCTTGTTCTTCATGCTCTTTGTTTTAACTAACGAAAGAATTATCCAAAGGCTTTCTATTTGTTACGATGGTATATCCTTTTTGGTAAAGTGTCATTTGTGTACTTATTTTGCATTAATTGTCTGCAGGCCACATCCTACTAACAACAACCTTGTAGGTAGTGGAATCTTACAAGTGATACCCCCACCACCCCACCCCCCCCCCCCCCCCCACCCCCCACCAACCCACCCCCCCACCCCCCCACGCCCCCCCCCAACCCCAACCACCCCCACCCCCCCCCCCCCAGCCCACCCCCACACCCCCCCCCCCCCCACCCCCCCACCCACCCCCCCCACCCCCACCCCCGACCCCCACACCACCCCCCCCCAACCCGCCCCGCCCCGCACAAGAACCACCCCCCCCGCCCGCACACCCCACCCCCCCCACCCCCCCCCCCTCCCCCCCCATCACCCCCCCCCCCACGCCCGCCACACCCCCCCCCTCCCCCCCCCCCCCCCCCACCACCGCGACCCCCCCCCCCCCTCCCTACACACCCCCCCCCCCTCCACCCCCGCCCCACCTTCCCCCTCCCTCCCCTCCCCCCCCCCCCCCCCCACCCCCCCCCCCCCACCCCCCGCCTCCCCCCTCCCCTTCCCCACCCCCCCACACTCCCCCCACCCCCCTTCCCCCCCACCCCCCCGCCCCGCCCCCTCCAACACCCCCCCCCCCCCCCCCCACCCCCCCCACCCCACACCCCCCCAACAGCCCCCCCCCCACCCCCCCCTTCTCACCCCCCCCCCTCCCCAATCCCGTCTCCCCGCCCCGCACCTCCCACTCCCCCCCGTCCCGCCACTCCCTCCCCCCCCCCTCCCCCCCTACCCCCCCCCCGCCCTCCCCCCCCAACCCCCTCCCTCCCCCCTCCCTCACACCCCGCCCACCCAACACCACCCTAGCCCCACCCGCGCCGACCTCCTCTACCCTACCGCCATATTCCCCCCCCACCTCCCCCCCCCCCCCACCCTAGTCCCCTCTTCCCACCCTCCCCCTCGTCCCTCTCCCATCCCCCCACCCCCCCGCCCCCACCTTCCCCAGCCCACCCCCCCCCCCCACCCGCCCCCCCCCCCCCCCTCACCCCCGCCCCCCCCCTACTCCTCCCCCCCCGCCCCCCCCCCCACCCCCCAGGCCCCTGCCTCCCCCACCCTTCCCACCCCCCCCTCTCCCACCCCCCCCAACCCCACCCCCCTTCCCACCTCCCCCCCCCCCTCCCCCCACCCTCCTCCCCCACCCCCACCGCCCACCCTTGCACCCTCCACCCCCACACCCCCCACCCCATCCTCCCTCTCGCCCACCCCCTTCCCCTCCCCACCGCCCCCCCCTCTTCACCCTAACCCCCCCCAACCCCAACCCCCCCCCCACCCCCCACCCCATCCCCCCACCACCCAACCCCCCCCCACCCCCCCCCCCTCTCCCACCCCCCCCCCCCACCTCCATCCCCCCTCCCCCCCCCCCTACGCAACCCCCCCCCTACCACACCACCCACTCCCTCCACTCCATCCTACCCTTCCCCCCCCTCACCCGCACCCCACCCCCCTAACTCCACCCCCCCTCCCCCTTCCACCGCCCCCCCCCCACCCCCACACCCTCCGCCCCATATCCCACCTCCCCCTCAGCAACCCCCCCCACCCCCGGCCCACCACACACCCCCCTCAGCTCCCCCCCCCCCCTCCCCGCCCCCCCCCCCCCTCAGCCACCACCTCCCCCCACCCCCCCCCCTCCCCCACCCCCACACGCACCCCCCCCCTCGACGCCCTCCACACCCCACCTGTCAATCCCACCCCCCCCCCACCCACCCCCCCCCCCCCCCCCCCCCCCCCCCCCCCCCCCCCCCCCCCCAACTCACCCCCCCCCACCCTCCCCCCCCCCCCACCAACCCCCCCCCACCCCCGCCCTTCCTCACCCCTCCCCCACCTACCCCCCCCACCCCACCCCCACCCCACCCAGCCCCCCCTCCCTCCCCCCCCCCCCGTCCCTCCCCCCCCCCCCCCCCAGACACCCCCGCCCCCCTACCCCCATCACTTCCCCCTCCCCCCCTCCCCCCCCCGCCCGCCGGTCCCCCCCACCCCACTCCCCCCCCCCCCCCGACCAACCCTTCCCCCTCCCTCCCCCTCCGCCCCCCCCCCCCCCCCCCCCTCCCCCCCCCACCCCCCCTCCCCCCCCCCCCCAGCCCCCCCACCCCCCCCACCACACCACACCTCCGCCCCCCCCCACCCCCCGCACCCCGCCCTCTCCCCACCAACCCCCGACCACCCCACCCCCTCCCACCCGCCACTCCCCCCTTCTCCCCCCACCCAGCCCCCTCCCCCCCCCCCCCCCCCCCCCCACCCCGATACACCCACCTCCCCCCCTCCCACCACGCCTCCCCCCCCCACCCTGCCCAACCCCCACCACCCCGACCGCCCCTCCCCACTCCCCCAACACCCCGTCCCCCACCCCACCTCCCCCGCCCCCCCCCCCCCCACACCCCCCTCCCTGCCCCCCACCTCCGCCCCCCCGCCCCCTCCCCACCCCCCCCCTCCCCCCCCTCCCTCCCCCCCCACCCCCCCCCCCGCTCCCCCCCCGACCCCCCGCCCCTCCCCCCCTCCCCACCCCCCCCCCCCCTCCCGCCCCCCCCCCATCCCCATCCCCCCCACCCCCCCCCTCCACCCCACCCCACCCCACCCCGCGCCCCCCCCCCCGCCCCCCCCCCCCCTCACGCCCCCAACCCTCCCGCACACCCCCCCCCCACCCCCCCCCCACCCCCCTCCCCCCCCCCTCTCACCACCTCCCCCCCCCCCCATATCACCCCACCCCTACCCCCGCTACCGCCCACCCCTCACCCACCCCCCTCCTCCCCACATGCCCCCCCCCACACTCACCACCAGCTCCACCGCCCCCCCACCCTCCACCCGCCCCCCTCCCCCTCCCCCCCCCCCTACCCCCCCCCAACCCCCCATGCCCCCAACCGCCCGCACCCCCCCACTTCCCCCCTCCTCGCCCAACCCCACCGCTCCCCCCGCCCCCCCCCCCCCCCCCCCCCCCTCACCCTCCCCCCTCCCAACCCCCCCCCCTTCCCCCTACCCCCACACCCTCCCCGCCCCGGCACCCCCCCCCCCTCCCCCCCCCCCCACCGCCCGCCCCACCCCCCCCCCCCATCTTCCCCCCTACCCCCCCCCCCCACCCTCCCCCCCCACCTCCCCCCCCCCAACACAACCCCCCCCCCCCACCTTCCCCCTCCCTCCCCCCTCGCCCCCGCACCCCCCTCTAGTCCTCCCCCGACTACACCCTCCCCACCCACCTCCCCCCTCCCCCCCCCTCCCTCCCCCTCCCCCCCACCTCTCAACCACAACCCTTCCACGACTCCCACCACCCGACCCCCACCACTCCCCCCCCCTCTACCCCCACCTGCCCCCGCAACCCCCACCCCCACCCCCACTCCCACCCCCTCTCGCCCCACCGCTCTCATCCCCCCCCCCTCTCCGCCCCCCACCACACCACCCCCCAAACCCCCCTCCCCCACCGCCCGCTCCCCCCCCCCCACACACCCCCCCCCGCGCCCCCACCACTCCCCCCCCCACCCTCCCCCCCCCCCCCTCCACCCCCCCACGCTCCGCCCCCGCCTCCACTCCCCTCCCCGCCCCCTCCCTCCCACCCCCCCCAACCCTCCGACCCCTACACCTCGCTATACCCCACCCCTCCCCCCCCCCCCCCCCCCCCCCCACCCCCACCACCTCCCCCCCTCCCCCCCCTCCCCACCTTTACCCCCCTCCCCACGTTTACCCCCCCCCCCCCCCCCCCCCCCCTCCTCCCCCCACTCCCACCCCCGCCCCCCACCTCCCCCCCCCCCCATCCCCACGCCTATCCCCCCCCCCCCCCCCCACCCCCCCCCCCCCCCCTTCACCACCCCCCCTCACCTCTCCCCATCCCCCCACCCCCCCACCCACCCCACCCCCCCCCCCTCCCCCTCCCCCTCCCTCCCCTCCCTCACCCCCCTCTCTCACCAACCCTCCCCCCGCCGCCCCCCCCACACACCTCACCCTTCTCTTCTCCCACCCCCCCCTTCAACACCCCCTCCCACCCAAGCACCCCACCCCCCCCCCCCGCCCGCCCCCCCCAACCCCAGGCCCTCCCCGCCCCCCCCCAACCACCCCTTTCACTTGGTACATAACCCAAGCATATATATTTTTCTAAATTTTTGATTCTAGTTTTGCTCTTTCTTGAAAGTTGTACTTTCATATGAGGTACAACCAATGCATGTAGAAAGAAAATAAATCGATTTGCCATTTCCAATCTACATCGTGGCCTTCAAACATTAACTATTGACAAATGTCTATTTTATCATGTAATAGGCGATTTTAACTACTTATCCCCAAAAAGACATAGTCACTCCCACTATACTAACCCGTAGTCTTGTTTCTATACATGAGAGTTCTATTCATCCTTCTTTGTCCTACTAATTTTTTGAGGTTGTATATAAACATTAAATTGTATGTAATAGCTTTCTTACTTGCCACAATGCTATTGAAAACACATTTGACGTCCTTTGAAGGGTACACCCATAATCACTTAAAGTAATCATTATGTATGATACAAAATATTTTGCTCCTTCGAAGGATAATACTGGGTAATTCTCAATCAGAATTATTAAATGTAGTAAAAACTTATATGGATTAATCTCCTTTGTATAGACACTACACATAAAGAACTTTATTTATGATGAAGGGAAATAATTGGCTAAGCCCAAAATACAAACTAAAGAATAATACAAAGTAACATAAGATAAAAGACAAATATAAGATATCTAAGATATCTAATAATCTAAGATATCAAACACACACCCTCAAGCTAATGCATATAAATTGTATGTATCAAGCTTGTTACAAATATATTCATTTCTCGATTCTTGTAAAGACTTAGAAAAAATATTTGCTAACTAATCATTTGAGTTACGAACCTTAGTCTTAATATCTCCAAATACAATCTTCTCTCGAATGAAATGACAATCAATCTAAATATGTTTGGTTCTCTCATGAAATACAAGATTAGAACTAATATTGAAAACAACTTGATTGTCACACATATAAGTGTCATTTTAGTGACATCTCCCAATTATAACTCTCTAAGCAATTGCTTAAGATAAAAAGTTCAGAAGTAGCTTATGCCATAGCTTTATATTTTGCCTTTGCACTAGATTCTTGCCACAACACTTTTTTTTTGCTTTTTCAAGAAATCAAGTTACCACCATGGAGACACAATATCCAAAAACTGATTTTCTATCGGAAGGAGATCTTGACCATCAACATTTGAATAACATTGTTAAAAGATTGAATGCTTTGCCCCATATTGTTGAATAACACTGTTAAATTTTCAAAACCAGGCCAATGATCTTTGCATGAGGAATTAAAAAATTGGCTTACCACACTAATTGCAGGAATGTTCGGGCGATTAAACTATAAGATCACGATCTCACATAGGCTACCCTTGATTTGTTATGAGTTTGGTATTGGGATCCATAGGTGTGTAACAGCATTTTAATTCACCAACCATTTTTCTCCAAAATATTTATGCATGCTTTCTTTGAGAATAACAATACCATTGTTTTGGATTGGACCCACCTAAATCCTAAGAAATTTTGAGTTTTACCAACTCTTTGGTCTGGGATGTTTGTTTGATATGGGAGATGTTGTGGTTATCACTACCTAGAAGAACAATGTCACCAACATATACTATCAAGTAGACACATCCATCCCTTGAGTGAGAATAAGAGACTGAATGAGCTACCTCACACCATTTCATACCAAATTATTGAAAAACATTGCTAAATTTTCCAAGCCAGGGCATAGGAAACTGTTTTAGGCCATATAAATTTGTGAAGATGACATACCAATACAAAGACCTCCTTGAACAATAAATCTTGGAGGTTTTCTTCATATATATCTCTTCCTGCAAATATCTATTAAACAACACATTTTTGACATCCATTTGATTAATAGGCTATTATTGAATAACAACCATAGTTATAAATAAACGAACAAAAGTCATTTTTACCACGGGAGAAAATGTATAACCATAATCTAATGCAAAAATTTGTGTAACCTTTGATCTCAATACGGGCTTCGAGGCAATCATACCATCAGGACCAACTTTGATAGAGAAAACCCACCTGCAACCAACAACAAATTTCTTGGACAATAATGGGATGAGCTCCCAAGCTTCACTATTCTGTAGAGCACTTAGTTCATTGGCCTGACACCAACTAGGATGGGCTAAGGCATCACTAACAAATATTGGAATGGTCACAAAATAAATAGTGAAAGACAAATATAAAAAAATGAAGGTAATTTATGATAACTTAAAGAAATATAATGTGGAGAAGGATTATAGGTAGAATGTATACCTTTATAGAGAGAAATTGAGAGGTCAAACTTAGTTGTCAGAGCTAGAGAAGACATAGTAGTTGACACTTGGGTTTGACACTAGGGTGATGGCAATGATGACAACTTTGTGTCGGTGAACAGTTGCCGTGGACATGGGCTACGAAATTTTCAAAACAACTAAGCTTTAGATACATATTAAGAAGTGAATTTTAAAGGCTTACTCAATCTTACAAAACGGCTTTTGCTTACTTTGAACTTTCACAAACCATGCTTTGCTTACTTTTCCCACTAGAGTTATGCCCTATTGATCTACCTCCCTCCATTCTCAAGGTCTTTGCTTACTTTGAACTTCCACAAACATCCTCAAAATCACCATTCAGGCCTTTGCTTACTTTGAACTTTCAGTAACATCATTCTCAAAATGTCCTATTGATTTACCTCCCTTCATTCTTAAAGCCTTTTTTTGCTTACTTTGAACTTTCAGAAACATCATTCCCAATCTAGCTCCTTCATTCTTAAGGCCTTTTTTTGCTTACCTTCATTCTTAAGGCCTTTTTTTGCTTTTTTTTTTTTTGCTTACTTTGAACTTTCAGGAACATCATTCTCAAGGTCTTTGTTATTTTTATATTGATGATTAATTAAGGGTGTCCTTCCATATTGTTATTTTTATATTGATGATGGGTTGATTAGGTAAATTCTGAAGTAGAAGTGGGTCACCAATGGACACACGAACATACTTTAAAGTGTAGGTGTCTTCAATATTATTTTTTATTGATGATGGTTGAAGTAGGACACACTTAAAATGTTATTGTTATTTTTATATTGATGATGGGTTGAAGTAGGACACACTTAAAATATGAACAATACTATATCCGTTACAATAAGAACCTTTAGAACTTCACGATGTGTAGGTGTAATATGAATTAGGAGAGAAGAAACATATGAAGTCCAGCTAAACTATCACAACTAAAATAAAAGATGAGAAGATGAATAAGCGATAATGCAATAATTTAATTTTACTTGAAGGAAAGAAAATTACAATACTTCTCCTCTCCCCAGAATCAGAAAATAACTAAGAGGAGAACCTTATAGGAGAAACTATTCTTCTTCTTTTCTCTGAAGCAGTAAAGTACACTGAAAAAACATGATAGATTTTTGTTGTCTTCCTAAGAAAATAATGTGCTATTTATAACAAGAAAAGTAAGCATCAACGTAAATTTTTCTTAACGTGGGACTTATCTTCTGAAATATTTATTAGATTTAGTTTGTAATAGAATGATAGAGCAGTGCTCCCAACAAGCTAAATGCCAAAAAAGGGAAGCATATTCCCATTTTTCCAAGTAAGGTGATGCAATGCTCTCTAAAAAATTAAGAAGCTAATATGAGTCACACAGAAAAGAGAGGCGAGAGATTAGAGAGGATAGAATGAACCTCTGTCATATCATTGGCTAAGCATATCCATGACTTGGTAGTGACTTCCAAATCCAATTAAACGAGATACCATGGAATTTTCTGAAATATGTGGTGCATAGGTTGTTTCCATTGCAGAATGTAATTTGCAGAAGTCATCCACTACTCTTCTTAATTCTTGAGTTAGTTGAAGAATCTGAGTTACATGCACGCAAATGCTTCGAAGTTTTGAAAACTCACTAAACCTTTGATAGTAGGTTAACCAAATTATTATCCTGTAGATGTACAGAGACTAAAGATGTTGACATGCTTCCAAATGATTGCATAGAGGATACACGACCTGTTGTTGGCGACATCCAAGACCATATGATAGAAGGAAACAAAACACTTGCTAATCCTTCATATCCACAAAGTGATATAAACCCAATCTTTTTTAATCTTATTATAGAAAATGGCACTTGTGTTAGGCTAGTATTCTCTGCCCTTAGAGTTGTTAACGATTCCATCTGCACTATTTCTTCTTCTAACTGTCGATCTTTGGAACAACCAGAAAGGATGAGTACTCTTAAAGACTCGATTTTATCACTGGGAGATTCGAAGCATTTACAGTTCCTTCAAATTAAAATAAAAGATTGGCAGATCTCCAAGGAATGGTGCAGCTCAGGACAAGTTTGGACAATCTTTTAGAATGACTCTCTCAAGATTTGGTATTTTGAAAAGTCAGGGGTCTTTGATAACAACTTGGAATGACTAAGATTGATAACTTTAGACCTTTGCAGTATCTGCGAGAGATATATTTAGAAGAGTATTAGTAAAGTAGATGGGGAACATTAGTACGCTCACCATAGAAAACTCTGTTGATGATATTACCTGTCGTTGGGGCTCCTTCCATACTAGCTTAAGATTACTGTGTTTCATGTCAATAGCAACTACTTTTCCCTGATAAAAGTTGTCAGGTATGTATTTTAATGAAAATCCTCGCCAATAGACCCATGTCAATTGTTTGGAAATATGCCCATAATCTCCAGCAAGTTGGACATGATCAAATTGCAAAATTCTCAGTCTTTTCATGTTCTCAAATGTTTCGGCACTGAAGTGAACTCTTCCATGTCTATGCAATTTCAAAGCTAATCCCTCAATGGCTTCTGTTCCCTGTAATCAAATAAGCACAGGAAAATTTGACAATTCAATGAAGCTAACCATATGCTATTTTCAAGTAGAAAGGTAATAAGCTATATAGGCTGTTTTACCAAAGGCCTATAGCCTCAGCATGCATTAGTGTGCGTACCAAGACAAACACATTCAAAACCCAAAATATACAGTCCTACGGCTGTTCACCCAAAAGATTAAGAAAAACAATATGATTGAAAAAATAAAAACAGAATGTGTTACTATGTTCTTGATAAGATCACAATGGATGATTGAAATTTTAAAATAGTTACAGAAAGTTCTTACGGTATGTTCTGTCAATATATCAAGTACGTGATCATGAACCCATAATCTACTGCGCTTTTGTCGTAGCGGTGAACTTTGACGAACAATTTCTCTTCCCATATCACGTAGTAAATCATGAATTCCGAGCTTGTTATTCTTCTCAACTTTGATTAGGCTCCTTTCTACTAGTACTGGTATTCCAATATCAGCATGAAGCCCACAACCATTTAGTATCTCTGAGACATAGCCTCTGTCCTTACCAATAAAGAAGCAGCATATGTCAAGGAATATGTCCTTCTCCATATGATCTGATAAACCATCATAGCTTATTTTCAATTTCTCTTGTATTTTATCATTTGGTATTTCTTTTAGTTTTGATAATACACTTTGCCACTCTTCTTTGCTTCTCTTGTATAAGTAAGATCCAAGAACTTCAAGAGCTAGTGGTAGCCCTCCGCAGTATGTGAATACTTCCTTTGAGACTTCAAAAAAGTCCCTAGTTGGATTTGCTCTCCTAAAAGCATGCCAACTAAAAAGCTCAAGGGACTCAATTTTATTCATTTTCTCGACTCCATGCACATAGTCAACTCCAATCTCTTTGAGTAGACGTACGTTTCTGGTGGTAATGATTATTACACTTCCTCGACTGATTTCATTACGATTTCCACATAATGCATTTAATTGTTCAAAGATGTTCACATCATCAAGAACAACAAGTACCTTTTTTGTGCAAAGCATTTCTTTGATCTTTCCTTTTCCCCAATCAATGCTATGCACGTTCGTCTTTGTTGTTTTAAGGATATCTGAAAGAAGCTGTTCTTGCAAATCAATTGGGCCCCGATCTCCTCCCCAAACTTCTCTAATATTTGCAAGAAAACTTCTATATTTGAATTCATGACGAATTTCATTGTAAATGGATTTGGCTATGGTTGTTTTGCCAATCCCTCCCATTCCCCAAATCCCTAATATACAGGTTCCTATTTTTTTATTTCTAATAAAGTCAATAGCATGCTGCAGACGACATTCTAGTCCAACTGGAAAGTTTGTGATAGACAAGTATGTTCTATCCAGTCTTTTCAAAACCTTACAAACAATTTCCTTCATAAGATTATTTTCATTTCTGCAACAAAAAATAACCCAAAATGAGAATGGACACAAATTGTCAAAAGATTATAAGCTTCGAATAAAATTTCAATTGTATACAACCTCAGAAACACTTTCTGTAGCAGTGTTCATAGCAGAAGCACTTTTACTAAATCTTTTACAAGTACATCAGAAATCTCGTAAATAGCAAATTGATGTGTGTGGTTTCATAAACTATACTGGACTCCTCTAAGACTATATTCATAACTAGGACTAAACTTTCTTCATCAAAAATTGCTCTCAGTTCACATATTCCGAAATATAAAATATACTTCTCAATATATTAATGTTCAATTTTTGACCTACCCTTAAGCCCACGTGAAGAATTTTATGGTATAACAGCAAAGTATCACAATAAAAGCCTTCATGGGATTTACTCCAAGAGGTAGCTTACAAGGGAATGATATTAGTAGGCCTCTTGTATACTATCTCTCTACTTCTACACAAACATTCTTCTAATGCAAACATTGACTCGGGGAAATTTCACTCAGATTTTACTTCTTTCAGTGCTGGTGCTGAACTTAAATGATAATAATAATAATAAAACAGAATAGATTGCTTACCTGTAATTTTTCAAATCCCAACCTGATAAATTTGCTGCTTGTGTCAGGGCTTTCTTCCATTGTTTTATCTTGTTCTGTTGGTCAGAAATGACTTCGAAAGAAATATGTTGGGTGTCACGTAAAAATGAGGGGCCAATATCATAAAACACTGGCATAACCACTTGTCCTCTAAAAGCATGGCATTCCATGATTTTGAGGAGTTCATCAAGACACCATGTAGAGTGAATGTAGTTATGGGAGAAAACAATGATGGTTATCTGAGATCCTTCTATTGCATGCAACAGTTCAGATTTCAGCTCTTCTCCCTTATCAAGCTTCTCATCGTCCAGAAAAGCGTTGACTCCAGTGTCTTTGAGGGCAGAATAGAGATGGGAAACGAAATTCCTCCGAGTGTCTTCTCCCCTAAAACTGATGAAGACATCATATGTGAACTGGGGTTTTGATTTTGATTTTGATCTTGATTTTGAGAAGGATGGCGACGAAGAATAAGAAGGCATTGGTTGAATTCGATGAAAAACGACCAAGCCAGTAAAAGTGAAAAAGCATGTTTTTTCATTTTGGTGTTTTTTTACAACTTATATGAGGGGCTGAATGCCTCGTAACTCCGGCTATTAACGAAACTACAACGATGTTTCCGAAGCATATGACAGAAGTCCATTTTGTTTTTCTTGCTTTTCGGTTTTTACGAGGAAGCAAAATAGAATCAGAGGAAGAAAGAAATAATAGCTGGCACAGTTCAGTTTCAATTTCGCTTGTAGATATTTAGTGTATAATTATTAGGAAGATTAGAAAAGTAACAACTGGAAGCAAAAGTCACACCACTTGTTGCCAGTATACCCTACACGAAAGAGGAAAATGCCCATAAACCAACATTTTCAGACAAAAAAATCACAACAGAAAGGAAAAATCTACTAATTTAATCTATTAAAAACTTTTCGCCAATAATAAATAATGGATATATCTTCGTCAAAGTATCTAAGGATTAATAGACAATTGTCTTTTCATTAACAACGTGAATCCTAACAAGAAAACTCTAATTGCTTGCACAATAAAAATAATAACATAAATCCTCAGCGGTCTCCACTCCTTTGCCTCTTCCATCTTCATACAAAAAGCAGAGACCATCATTACGGGTTCTTCACATTTTATCTCGCTCATCCATCACCAACAATTCCTTTTTTCTTCTACAAGACATCCACACAGATTCTTCCCATCCTCCAAAACCAGACCCTCTTCCGTTCTTCATCCATTTTCCTCTTCATTTTTGTCAGCAACTGAAAAACACAATAGGCAATGCAGTACAAATTTCCTGAACACATATTCATCCTCTTAATCCCTCAAGAACACATAAAACAGAAGGAACTCTGCTATCAACCTCCTATCAACATCTGCATAGTCAAAACACTAGGCAACATCATCATCTTCATCCACTTCTCCTTCATTACCATCAATTTCTTCTTCCACGTTCTTCCTCTTCATCCCAATTGTGCCGTATGACCATCTCATCAAGCATTTTATATCATGTATTATTCATTGACATTTCCCAAAGGAAAATCATATCATCAACAAACAACAGAAGTTCAACTTCCACACTAAAGAGTCTTTTACCTATAACATCTAACAATAAACTTAAATGTTCTAGCACAAAACGAGCAAGCGGATCCCCTTGTTTGATGCCTCTTTGCATACCGAACTCCATAGTAGGGCTTTCATTGACAAAAATAGATACAGAGCATGATCCAAAATAACACTTTTCATAAAAGCCTAGTCTTCTAAGCATGTGGAGAAGAAATCCCCAAGACTTTATACATGCAACTTACTAGAGATAAGAGTCTGTAATCATTAAATCTCTAGGGATTCTCCCCCTTAGGGATGAGTGATATGAATGATGAGTTGCTTCCTCTTGGCAGAGGTCCATGAAAGTGAAATTCAACTAAAAGCCTTTTATGGATTGCCAAAAGGGATCTGCAGTTCTCAAAGAAGATAAATGACTTACCAAAAGTCACACATTACAATTTTCTTTATGAATCTAAGGAGATCATTTTTTTTTTGGAGTAGGCACTTTTTCCAAGTAATGTGATTCACCAAATATAAGATAGACATGTGTATTCTTGACCACCACTCCTTGAGAAAAAGTCACAAAAATCTCCACCTTGTCTCCTGATCCTAAATTTGACCTTATAGCCTGCCAATCTATATCATTAAAGGAAATTCTTTTGCCATGCATGTGTATCTGCAATGTGCACTTTGTGTAATTAACAATTAACACACTTCTAATACCTTCAGATGCCACAATTTCAGGAGTTGATACATTAAAAACACACAAAAACATAACCATTCCCTTCATGTCATTATCCGGAGGCACAGTGAAAGAAACAGAATCTCCCTGACCCATATAGGCCAACCAATAAGGGGGGTTGTCACCTGGAAGAGAGACATCAGAAGACTCACTACTTGCCAATACCTGTACCATGAGATAAAAGCTTAGTCATTTATTTAATTTTCCTATTCATATTGTCTTCTGCAATCATTATTTGTCGATAAAGATTACAACGGGAAGTTTCTATTAGATACTTTATAAGCTATTCATATTGTGTAGTTGTAGAAGCAACGGGGGCTAAAAATATAGAATTGTAGTTTCTATTAGATACTTTATTATGTTATTTTACGTTCTCTTAATTAATAGCTAAAATGATGGAGAATGAATTAAACAAAGGAAAAGGGAGAGAAGAACCTCAGATATGTTATCGCTGACGGCATGGAAGAATTCATGGTATGCTCCAACACCAATCAAAGAAGACCTGTAGTGCTGCTTTGAAATTTCTGATTCGGTAATATTTGAAAAATAGTCGACCAGAATATTTTTTACTTGCTTAGATAATTGAAAGTCGCTGTCATATTGCACCAAAACACTTCGAAGATTTTTCAGGCTACTAAGTAATGGTCCAATATCTTCCCAACTATTATCGACATCCGCGCACAACGAATGAATATAAAATATGGGATTCATTGTTGGCGACATCCAAGACCGAATAATGATTGAAGGAAAAGAATTAAATGACAATCTCTCAAATCCTTGCGAGGATATATATCCAGTCGCATTTGAACTTACAATTGAAAAAGGCACTTGTTTCGCAGTGGTATTTTCAGCAATTAGAGTTATCAAGGATTTCATTTGCACTATATCTTTCTCCATTGGCTCAATCTTCGAACATCCAGAGAGGATAAGAGTTCTTAAAGATTTCAACTTATATATCCCTCTGGGCAGATTGCTTAGACATTTACAACCCTTCAAATTGAGCACTATAAGATAACTGAGATGTCCAATAGATTGGTGTACTTTGCACAATCTCGGACAATCTTTTAGAACGAGTTCTTCAAGATATGGTAGTCTCGAAAAGTCAGGTGTTTCTGTTAAGTACATGGAGTGACTAAGGTTAAGGACTTTTAGTGATCTCAAAACCTACACCAAGATAGTTTTTGATAAATATTAGAGACGAAAATAAAAAATGAAACAGTAGAAAGTCACTATTTTATTTGTAATTTGGAATGGCTGGTAATAAAACCTGGGGTGCATCCCAAAAGAATTGAAGAAGACTGTGTTTTAGATCAATCGCTATTGTATCATGCGCATTAAAGACGTTGGTTATATATTCTATGGAAAACCCACGGAAACTAATCCTCCTCAATTTCGGAGAAAGGTTCTCAGAATTTACACCGTCCTTCGGCAGTCTTGATGGTTCTCTTCTAGTTGAAAGCAATATCAAAGGCAATACCTCATAGTCTTTTCTCCCCTGTGATTTAAAGAGTAAAAAATTAATTAAAAGCTTTCAAAAGAAGTTTCAAATCACATACAAAGAATGTTCTTAAAGCATTTACTTTCAATGCATATTCTGCATCCACATAAAACAACAGTTGACCGTTCTTCCAAAGTTTCCTTCTTGAAGTTTCACGAAAAATTGTTTTTCCCATTTCTTGTAGTAAAGGATGCATTCCAAGTTTGTTATTCCTTTTGATTTTAATGAGGTTACGATCCATCAGAGCTCTTATTCCACTATCAGCGTCTACTCTAAAGTCATGTAGAACACCTGCTTCAATATCAGCTTCTACTACAGAGCTACTTAGGATTTTCGTAGCATATGCTCTGTCCTTACCAACAAAGAAACAACATAAATCAAGGAATAAATCCTTTTCCAATTGATTGCGTAAACGGTTCAAGCTTATTTTCAATTTCAGTTGAACATTGTACAAGGGAATGTTCTCTAATTCAAACAATACACTATGCCATTCCTCTTCTGTCCTTTCAAATAAGGTACTTCCAATGACTTCAAGAACTAGAGGTAGTCCTCCACAACGAGAAATTAATCTTCTTGCAAGGTAATCGAATTCTTCTTTTGGTTTCGGTTCTCTAAATGCGTGCCAACTAAGAAGCTCAAGGGACCTATTTTCATTCATTGGATTTATCCGAAAAACAGATTGAACTTGATATTGCCTAAATAGGTCGTCGTCTCTTGTTGTCATGATTATTACAGTTCCTTTACTTAACCATGAACGACTTTCCCTTAGATATAATAATGAACGATAGTCATCCATATCGTCAAGTACAATAAGCACCCTTTTCCCCGAAAGTCTGTCCCGAATCATATTTCTTCCCATCTCAAGGGTATCTATCTTGACCTTTGTTTTTATGACATCTGAAAGAAGTTGTTCCTGAAAATGTATACCCCCTCTTGGTTCACTAAATTGTGCAATACCTTCAATGAAACTTTTATGCATGAATGTACCATGGATTTGATGGTAGATGGCTTTGGCAAGGGTGGTTTTACCTGATCCTCTCATTCCACATATCCCTATTGTACAAACATCCATGGATTTATCTTTTATAGTTTGAATTAGTTCTTCCACTGGGTATTGTAATCCAACTGGGAATTTAGTAGCAGAAAAAACTGATGAATTACGAACGCTCTTAACAATTTCGTGCACTAGTTCAGCATCACTCCTTCAAGTTTAACAGAAGTCATGTATTAACAATGTTAAATCAAAAGCCTGAAATATGGTTGAGTGAGTGAGTGATTTACCTGTGATTACTCTCATCCCATCCAAACAAATTTGCAGCTTTGGTGAGTGCGTGGCTCCATCTGGACATGCCATGCTTAAGTTGTTGTGCTGAAAATGTTTGATGTGCAGTTTCTTTGAAGGCCTTTCCAAAATCACCCTTCTGAAAACGTACATCGGATGGCTGAATTTCGTAATATACAGGCAGAACATGTCGGCAATAAGTTTGGTGCCATTGAATGATTTGTTGAAGCTGATGAAGACACCAAGCAGATTCAGAATAGGTTTTGGTGAAAACAACTATTACTACCCGACACAGATCGAGAATAGGTTGTTGGACGTGCGTTGACTCCACTGCATTCTGATGGTGAAGGAAAGTGGTGAGTCCAACGGACGAGAGGACAGAATCTAGATGAGAAACAAATTTCGTGAGGATGTCTTCTCCATTGAAATTGATGAGCACGTCGTAATACCGTGGGAGTTTGGATGATGAAGACGCGAATTCCATGGAGGGAATTGAGAGGTAATGAACTGTTAGAAGAGAAAGCAATAATGAATCACTCCCAAAGAGATTATCCGTACAGACACCTAAGCGAGTCAAAGTACATATTTTAATTATCCTCGTAACGCGTTAAGACCATCACAGAACCTTTTTTACTTTGAACCAGCACCCACTTTCAACCACAAAAAAATATATTACACTAATTACTATGAAATATTTTCTATTTTATTTAAAATTACATATTTTAATGCTATAGTGTCTGATCCGGTAGGCTTTGCAACAATGCATCGCCGCCGACAAACATGACATATTACTGAACCGTGTTCTAAAGATATTTAAGCCCGTTTGTTCTATTTGGTAAAATAGCCTATGACTATGGGTGTGGTTCCCTCCACCACCACACCTTTTTCTTTTCACATCTCTTTATTATTTTGTCTCTTA
>NW_025909136.1:0-21329 GCF_018835915.1 Vigna umbellata
CTGTATTCCTTGATGCTCATCTTCACGTAGAAGGGGGTAGTCAGTTTTGGAAATGGCAGGTCTTTCGTATCCCTCACTTAGCAGGTGGCTAAGGATTACCTCAAGGTGGAAGCTTATTATGTATATCCCGTCTACCTACACCACTTGGTTGCAAGGACGCTGTAACTACATGGTCATACATTCCGGACGGTCTGTCTATAAATTTCTATGTTAAATTATATGATTAAGTTATTTGATGTATGTGTGAATTGAATTATGAACTGTACGTGTGTTGTATTAATTAAACAATATAAGCTTACCCTTGCGTTTTCCATTGTGTTGTCTACTGCCCATGTGCTTTCGTCTTGTCAAATGCACTGAAATCAATCGTTGTGGATTTGAGCAATGGATGCATCCCTTGAAGTCATGCTTGAAGAAGAAAATTTTGAGGATGCAAATCTGGTGGGAAGTGGGGACGTGCAGACCGAGCCTTGAGTCTCGGTAGTTTAGTACTTAATTTAACGCATTTTGGGACTTCGGTAGCATTTTGTCAAACCACCCGTTCGTACACTGAAATTTATTTCCCTCTCTTGCATTTTTATACTTTCGTTATTTTTTTTTGTACCCAGCCGTTAGCGTTGAACGTGGTTTCCCGTTAATTTAAGACTGTTTTACCGTTCACTGTTATGGAATTAATTCTGAATTATGGTATTACTATATTTTGGGATGTTACACTCGGCTTCTTCCCCATCACGAGGCCAGGATCATTGGGTTTTGGCGGAGCATGGTAATTCAATTCACTAAATTTTTCAAACTCTGATACCCCACCAAACAAATTTTCTCAGTTGAACAAAAATGTCAAAAAAACAAATCAAACTTTTTTATGTTATTTTCTTCTGGGTAAATTCTCCTCACTCTGTTCCTTCTTGGTCATCGTTGTACAGGCTATTCGGATATGGAATTGGAATGCACTGTGTCTTCAAGTAGAGGACCCCAGCAACATTCAAAGAAAGAAAGTAAATTATCCGAAAAGATATCACATATCATTCCAGGCAAGGTTTCGTGTGAAATGAAATTTGTTTGCATACCATAACTTGAAATTAATTGCAGTGTGTTTGACAAAATGACTGAACAAAAGGAAACTGACATGGTTTGTTTGGTTTTTGTGATGAATGAAAACAGTGTACAGCTGGGAGCAGTGGAGAAAACTTGAGAAATTGGATAGATACTGCGCGTGGAACGGTGGAAGAATGCGCGGGATCAAAGTGGTGATCATGTTGTTTTTTCATGACCCAGATGGGTTCATGCTTGAGATATGCAAACTGTGATATCCGTCCGTGATCCTTAGCAGTGAGAGGAATTAGGTCATGCTCTAGAATGAACCTTCAGATGCTTCAACAGAGACAGACACACCAAATTGTGAAACAGGACTCAGCTTTAATGTTATCTTGAGTATTTCGCTAGTTATGCTTATTGAAATTGGCTTTTTAGGTGTACCAGTAGCTTTTTACTCTGATCCAGTATTTGTTATCAGTTTTCATAATCAACAGATATTAGCTTGCTTTATTTTAAAATGGCTATTTCTAAAAAATGCATTAGCAATCAAAATTACTACTTTGAACAATATTTTCTATAAAAAATCATATTGCACAAACTAATTCTGAGCATACATTGAACGAAGTCAGAACACATTCTTCTTAGCTTTTATAGTTCATCAATCAAAATGACAACTTACCTCGACGGTAGCCCCTTCAATAGCCTCTGAAGCGGTAGTGGAAGACCTTGACACAAAGCGACACTCCCCTGGTTGCGCCGCGTCGTCTACGCCGCCTCCTCGAATATCCTCCCTCGACAATGGTAGCCTTCAACTGAACCACCCACCACCTTCCTCAGCTCAGAACACTGCAAAACGCTACAAGAAAAAAGGTTCCACCACTGACGCGTAATCGAAAACAGTAACAGGAAAAGAAAATGAGATGGGAGAATGGGAGACTTCACCTATAATGGAGGACTGGGGAAGAAGCGTATCCAAATTGTGGTTATGGTGGGAAGCAGTCTGCACACGCGACACAGTCAGTTCGTCGACGGAGGTAGGGCACAGAATCTCAATATTGGGGAAGAAGGAGTTTTCGCGAAATGAGGGGAGGGAAATATGTCACTTTCTAATTTCATATACATCATTATCTTACCGACGGTCGTTTGCCTTCGGTAATCACTCCTATCCATTACAGACGGCCATTATCCTTCAGTAAAGTGATACTGGACAAGCCTTCGGAAAAGCCTTCGGTAAACTACATTTACCGAAGGCCACAAGGCCTTCGGTAATGCTTCGCCGGTAATAATTGTTTTTCTTGTAGTGTGAAACCGGCGTTGATACAATTGGTGAAGAGAAACCAATTTAATGGACTGTCACATGAAAGTCCATATGAGCATCTAACCACATTCAACGATATTTACAACATTGTAAAGATCAATGATGTGCCAGATGATGCTATAAAGCTTAGTTTGTTTCCTTTCTCATTGGGAGGCAATGCTAAGCTATGATTGAATTCTTTCCCGGAGGATAGCTTTACTGAATGGGAAACCGTGGTTTCAAAGTTTCTAAACAAGTACTTCCCACAATCAAAAATCAACAAAGAGAAGCAAGAAATTTCTTCTTTTAGACAAGGCATGGAGGAGACGTTAGGTCAAGCATAGAATAGATACAAGAGTTTGATGAGAAAGACACCCACACATAGCTTTGATGAAGCAACAATAGTCATTCTTTTCCTTGGAGGTCTTGGTTCACAAATCAAATTGATGCTAGATGTCTCAGCTGGAGGTAATATCAAATGCAAGACTCCAGAGGAAGCTTTTGAATTGATAGACAACATGGCTACTAATGACAACAAGATGCATAGTGAAAGAGGAGCTCCAAATCAACAGAAGGGAGTCCTACAATTGCAATCTCAAGATGCCTTGCTTGCACAAAATAAAATCATAACTCAACAGTTGGAGAATTTAACAAAGACACTCGCTCAGTTGCCAAAGGAGCTAAAGAACGTTTCACAGGTTCAACAAAAACTCTGTGAATTGTGTGGTGGTGACCATATCAATGGTCAATGTGCTTTTCCGGTGGAGGCTCTAAAAGATGTCAATTTTATGGCCAATCAATTTCAAAATCAATTTCAATACCGCCAAGGGAACTTCAACCAAGGGTGGAAACCTCACCCAAGCATGGGTCAAGGTCAGAATGGACAAGCTGGACAAGCAGGACAAGTTAATAGACCACAACAGCAACCATCATTATGGCAACAAGTATCTACGTTAAATGAGAGATCAACAAAGCTTGAAGAAACTCTTCAACAATTTATTCAGGTGACCATCTCCAACCACAAGAGCACTGAAGCTGCAATTAGAAATCTGGAGATACAGGTTGGCCAAATGGCTAAAAAGTTGGAAGCTATGTCTGACAGGAGTTTTGAGGCTAATACTGAGGTTAACCCTAAGGAAGAGTGTAAAGCTATTGTGAGTACATGTGATGAGAGGGTGGACGAAAAGAAAGAGAGAGTTGAATTAGAAAAGAGAGACGAAAAAGAAGAGAGAAAAGGTGAGGATGAGAGAAAAGAGAAAGAAAAGAAGAGGGGAGAGAAAAATTGTGAGAAAACTGAAAGAGTTCTTCCTTATCCTAAGGGGAGTGAAAAATTTCATAAAGAGAGACAACATAAGCGTTTTAAAGAGATCTTCAAGCAATTGGAGATTGAAATACCTTTGACCGAGGCACTATAACAAATTCCTGGTTATGCAAAGCACATGAAGCAAATCCTCGCAAAGAAGAGATATCTAGAAGAGGAAACTAGTGATGAACAGGGAGATTGCAGAGCTATTTTGGAGAAATCACTTCCTCCAAAAGTGAAAGATCCAGAAAGTTTTACTATTCCTTGCGTCATTGGGAAGGAGAATATAAGGAAGGCCTTAATTGATTTAGGGTCAAGTATTAATTTGATGCCCTTATCTATGCTCGAAAGGATTGGTGATTTTGAAGTCAATCCAACCAAGGTGACTTTGCTCATGGTGAATGGATCCTCCAAGAAACCCTATGGTGTAGTGGAAGATGTTGTGGTTTGTATAGAGCAACTTAAATTCCTTGTGGACTTTGTGGTGATGGAGATGGAGGAAGATGAGAAGATTCCAATTATTCTTGGAAGGCCGTTTATGAAAACAACAAAAGTAATCATCAATGTGGATGATGGGTTGATAGTGCTTCAAGACCAAGAAGAAAAGGTGATCTTTAATGTCTTCAAAGATGAGCAACAGATTCAAGAGAAGGAGACTAATCACAAAGTTGCATGTAAGGATGCATCAGTGACTAGCCCTAAAGTTGCAAAGCCGGTCACCAAAGGTAAAAATTGTTTCTTGTCACAGGTTAGAGAAGAAGAAAAAGATGGAAAAGGAAGGATGGTTCATGGTGACTTGATGGATGCACAATTCAAATTTGGCACACCAATAAGATTCAAGAACAAGTTGTGGATTGTGAAAGATTTCAAAGAGAATGGAGCGATAGAGATTGAAGCTCCATATTCAAGGAGAGTCAAGAAGGTGGACCGAAAGCAATTGATGAGTTGGTGTGATGAAAGCAAGAAGAACACCAACATTAAAGAGGAAACTTGAGTTTTATTGGGTCAAGCTAATGACGTTAAAAGAGCACTTGCTGGGAGGCACCCTAGTGATTTGAGAACATTAATTTCTTTGAATTTATTTATTTTGGTGATGTAATTTGAAACTTTGGAACATTGTTATATTTGGGTTTAGCATCTACTAATGGATGCTAGGTTGATAAGTATTTACTGAAGGATACTCAGAAGGTACACCTACTGAAGGGTGATGGTAAGATATGCCCCTACTGATGGGTGTTGGAAGATTTTGGGTCAGGCTCGTCACGTTAAACAAGCGCTACCTAGGAGGCAACCCAGTTGATTGAAGTTGTTTTTGTTTGTTTGATTTGGTTTTGTTCTAGGTGCATTATAGGGTTTGATTGTTGAAGGTTTGAGTGGTGTGACAGACTAAGTGAGTTGAAAAATTGAGGGTTGAAGTTGAGAGGCATTGGTAAAGGACGCTTAGGGAAAGCTAGGAAGAAGGAGAATGAGTATCGCTCTTACCGCTCAGCGGAACCTACCGTTGAGGGTGAGCGCTGCAGATTTGTCTTTTTGGGTTTTAAAAAGTTGGGCTCAGCGGGATTAGGCCCATTATGTCTTTTTCTAACCCTAGGGCATGTCTAGGCCGCCACTTTCAGATTCCATTTTTCCCAAGCACTCTCAAACACTCTCCAAAGAGTTCTCTCCACTTTTCCTTTCATCCCCCTTCACAAAACCTCTCTTTCAACCATTTTTGCATCAAGTTTCCATCCAAGTTTGGGGTTGTGTGAAAGCATTGTTGTTAGGGGCTGATTTCTTCACATTCCTAGAGCATTCTACACATACTTAGCATCTCCACCCAAGTAAGTACATGTATTTTACATTCTAGGGTTTTTGAAAGCATAAATTGGTATAACATGGCTGTCTAAGCATGATTCTTGAATGATTTTGAATTTTATGCATGATTATATGAATTAATCACTATTTGGACCAATTAAATTGTTTGATTTGGGACTGGAACTAGGAAGAATGCATGTGGGAGGAGATGAGAAGCATTTTTTGGGCAATTTTGGCAAATCTGCAGAAACGCCGCTCAGCTAATGACAACATTATGGCAGCTTTGACCTTTGCTGAGTGTTTTACTTATAACTTTTTGCACAGAACTCCAAATGAATTGATTCTTTTTTTTTTGGAAACTAGACTCAAAGGGCTTTCATTTGGATATTTTTATGTATTTTTTGGACAACTGGGATAGATGCAGTTTAAGTTTCAAAATCGTCCCAGTTTACTACCAAAAAAAAATGATAGCTGGAAAAAAAAAACAAGACAAGTACGGAAAGCATTAAACAGCAAGGAAATAACAAAGGATCAAAACCAAGAAACTTAGCTCTTTGAAGAACCAAGGCTCTGAAACCAAATGATGGCAATGCTCCAACTAGGACAAGCCAAATCTAGAAGCAACCAAGACATGTAAAGATGCTCACGGTTTTGATGATAGTTTGCGGAATGGTGGTGGATGAAGATAGAAGGCTCACAGTTTTCGTGAGTTGTATGGTGAGGGAAGATGTGTTTAAGGGTTCTCTAAGAGAGGTTGGGCCAACTCTTGGAGGAAGGTGGCTAAAGGAGGCCACTTGGGTTGCTCTAGCCTAGGGTGACCTTAAAAGAGTAGTATGGCACAAAAATGGCAGCATAACTTTACTCTAAATCAAAGGTGGTTACATGATGGAGAGCACCTCTATTTATAGGCCAAGGTGTCTCAAAATGGGTGAAACTTTAACCTAAAAGATCCACCTTGGTTGTCTTGGAGAGCAAGGAGAAATCCTCTCTAATAGGAGGGAGACAAGTGGCAAAAATCCTCTCAAATGAGAGAGTGACATGTGGCCACTACCTATGGAAAAACTCTCCATTCCTAGAATGACACATAGCCACTAACTAGGAGGAAAACTCTCCAATGGGAAGCTTCCACATGTCTAAAACGAAATTCTTCTCCCTTGTTCTCCAAGCTTAGCCAAAATGTTGACCCCTTAGTCAACACACCCATTTTGGAGGTCCAAGCATAGTCAACTTTGGGCCTTGACCCTTTGTTGACTTGTTTGGTCAAAATCCTATTCTATTTGGCCTAAAATACAAGGCCCAATTGAAATGCTACACTACTAGGCCCATAATACCGAGCCCAAATAAAATCTAGACTACTTAGCTCATAATACAAAGCCCAAATAAAATATAGACTACTTGGCCCAAAATACAAGGCCCAAAATTATTCTTACTCTACTAAATCTTCATGATGACTTAAGATGGCCCAAACGAAAGAGTCTAGGCCCATCTTCCATAGATGCCTCCAACACTTCATTAATGTCCTAGGTTATGGCAAGGGGTATGTCATCATCCCCTCCCTCTTGAAAAGGATTTTGCCTCAAATCTTCAACATGGCCTAAAGGCAACTTCATTTTATTCATAATCTTCAATTCTTCCTTAGTTTTCCACCAGGGTCAAATACCCATTTTATAACACAAGTTAGAACAAGTGTTATAATAGAGAGTATGTGAAGGATGTAGCTCCTAATAAGGATACATCTTAAATCAAGTGAATGATTAAGGTCTTGGAAAGTAGGAGCATTTTTCTTGAAAATTTTATTTCCCACACAATGAGGCTTTAGGTCTTTTCTTGCCATGCTTTTAGAGGAAGATGGAAAGGAGACCTTTACACTTTTACTCAAGCTTTTGGTCCTTAACATCATAATTTTCTTGTTTGAGAATTCTTGAGACTTGTGCACCATGCTTTGACACTTAGAACAAAAGGTGTCTTTTATTTTCGTTTTACCTTCTTCTTTTTCTCTTTCTTTTTCTATTTTCTTTGTCATTTGTGCTTGATCCTCTTCCACTTGAGAAGGTGTGAGAGGATGAAGTACAAACTTCTATTTATTATGAATGATGGTTATTTCATTGGTGTGGCCATTATGTAGAGATTCTCTATCAAAAAGCCAAGGCCTTCCTAATAAAATGTGACAAGCATCCATAGGTACTATATCACATAGCACACTATCTTCATAATTCCCTATGGATAGCTTGACCATAACTTGTTGATTAACTTCTAATTCCTTGTCCTCATTGATCCATTGAAGTTTATAAGATTGAGGATGAGGAAAAGAAGCTAATCCAAGCTTGTTAACCAACCTAGTGCTACAACAATTTGAACATGAGCCACTATCCACAACAAGGGAACATGTTTTGTCTAAGATTTTACATCTAGTGTGGAAGATGTTATCTTTTTGTGTGTGCTCTTGTGAACTAGGTTGATTATGGAACCCTTCTTATCATAAGAAGTTCTCCCTCACAAGGATGGGTATCCTTACTTGGGCTTTCTTCTTCTTTCTTTGCACCACTTCTCTCACTCTCACTATCACTTTCCTCATCTTGGCTACTATATAAATCAATACCCCTTAAGATCATGGTCTTTTTGGTGGGGCATTGTGATGCAATGTGACCTCTACCAAGACACTTGAAACACTTAATTTCACTAGTGTGAGTGTGAGATGGTGTTCCCACCCTTGGCCTTTCCTTTTCTTTCTCTTCTCTCTTCTTCCTCCCTAGATTCCTAGAGGGTTCTTCTTCTACCACTTGCTTACCCTCCCTCTTGTAGTCTTTCTTAACACTAGAGTTAGAGTGGAAAGCTTTCAAACCTTTTCTTAAGAGTTGTTGCTCTACCTTAATGCAAATTTGTACCAAGTCATTTAAGTCTTGGTAGGGCAACAATTCCAGTCTATCCCTAATCTCAAGATTAAGACCACTTAGAAACCTAGAGATGGTGGTCTATTCTTCCTCCCTAATTCACGCCCTCAACATGTAGAGCTCCATCTTGTGCCTATAGCTCTCAATGCTCATGTCTCTTTGTTGGAGTCTTTGGAGTTTGTCCATTAGCTCCCTATGATAGTATGAGGGAATGTGCCTTCTTCACATGGAACTTTTCAAATCATTCCAATAGGTGACTTGGGGAAAATTAGAGAGTCTTCTCTCTCTCACAAGGGAGATCCACCAATACATGGCATTCCCTTAGAAACTCAATGTGGCCAATGTGACCTTTCTCCCCTCACTCACTTGATGGCACTCAAAGAGTTGTTCAACTTTCATCTCCCAATCTAAGTATGCCTCAACATCTTCTTTACCATGGAAATGAGGGAGGTCTACTCTAACCTCTCTTGGAGTGTTCTCTCTATCATGAATTCTATGTGGGTGAGGTTGATAGTATTGGTTTGCAAGCCTACTATCTACCTCATGATGTGTGAGTTTAGTTGGAGTTTTGGAACTCCTCCTTGTATGACTCTTACTTCTCTTTATTTCCTCTTGGGCTTTTTGTTGTTTCGCATTAAGGACTCTAAGTTCTTCTTCCAACTTAGCAAGATACTCTTCTCTTTCAATTCTTTCTTTTTCTTTGAGAAGGGTTTCTTGCATTTGCCAAATTTTAAGTGACTTTAGCTCTTTTGCTAAATTTTTCAAAGTGGGTTTTACATCCTCACTAGAGTCACTTCCAATTTCAAACGAATTAGTCTTAGACATCCTTAAAGGTTTTCAAAAAGATGCAATGAAACAAACAAATACTTAAATTTCAATGAAAGTTCCTTAAGAGACCTTAAGGAGGCAAAAGATACCCAAGTTCACTTCTAGGAAAGGGAGGTGAATCACAATGGATTTCTTAAATACCAAGCCTTTGCTAGCCAAAGTTTACCTTAGGCACTTTTGAACCAAATTTCTCAAAGGGAACTAAAGTTGAAATTAAAGTTGACACACACTAAGTTATCACAATTAAAGAAAGCAAATAAACTAGTTATGCGACCTAATGATTAAGTTAGAAGAACTCTGGTTCCTCCAACCAACCAACTAAAAAAACGAAAATTACTAAGAAATAAAGGGTCTTCCACATGATTTTTGTCCACTGAAAAGAAAACAATTTGTTTTGACCTTTGAACCTTGAGCCTTATGCAATTTTTGAGAAACCTTTGTGAAAATCTTTACCTTGAGTTAAGTTGAGAACATTTGAGGTATTGATAAAGATCCAAGTTTGGGGTTGCTGGAAAGACTGCAAAAGGAAAAAGAAAAAGCATTAAACTAACCAGTAAGTATTTGAAAAGAAAAAGCAAAAGAAAAAGAAAAATGAAAAGAAAAGAAAAGAAAAGCTCAATGCAAGGGAAAGCTAGGAAAAGAAGGTAAGTCTGTGTGCTTCAATGATGAAATCACAAATGTCCCTCTTAACTTAAGGATTTTGCTGACTAGAAAAACCAATTTCCTTCTTAGCCCAACCAAGATACAAGCCATGAAAAGCCCTTATGATGAAAACTTGCTTGTGAGTTTGTTTGATTGTGGTTAAATGAAAGGCAAAGTTAATTTGTGTGACATTGTGATAGCAGAGTGAAAAAGGCACCAACACCTCACTATACACCTGTGAGTTGAGTGATACACTTTTGAGTGCTTGAGTTATAAACTTTTGAGTGCTTGAGTGAAACACTTTCCTTGGTGATGAGTATTTCTTTGAATATTTTATTACATCTTTGCTTGGTTGATTGATCATTCTTAAGGATAGCATCTGTTAAAGTATATGAGCAACACAATGATTTTGATTGAATTAAGGCATCTGCACATCTTGACTAAGTTCTGTATGCTGAGTTGATAAAAGTGATTGCTTGTCTGAAAGAAAAAAGTTTTTGAAAAAGGTCGAGTCATTGCAGTAATTGTTCTGAAAAGCTGAGTTACAGTCTGTTTTTCTTGAGGACAAGCAAAGTTCAAAGTTTAGGGTTGTGATAATGGTTGAAAATACCGTTATCTGTGATGTAATTTTGATACTAAATGCACCCTTTTCTGCTTAGAAACTTGGTTGGAATCATGATTTTCTGTTAAGTTGTGTGAATAAGAGAGTTGAGGTTGAATTTAATGGTTTTATGACTAATTTCTCTTGTTTTGATAGAAAACGAGATAATATGGAAAGCAGGGATGAAGTGCCATGGAGATGGAGCTCAGAAAGGCATGGAAAAGAACCAGAAGGGAGGAGTGCTCGAAGCTTGGGCGCCCTTTTTGGAGGCTTGAGCGCAGAAGACCACCGCTCACCGCCCGGGAGCCCTAAGTGGGGCGCTTGAGCGTCACTGACTCGGGCTTAGGCTTTGTTTCTGTTATGTTGTCAATCTATTTAAAGGACCCAGACGTCCTAGGTTTGGTATCTCTAGCTGGAGAAGCACAACAACACTCTCTTCCACTCTCTGAAGGCGGATTTAGATGCGAAAGCGTTGTTCCTCTATTTTTAGGGTTTTGCTATCTCATGCTTTTCCATTATTCATCTAGTCTCTCCATGTCTATGGGGAACTAACCCCAACAACACACTCATCTCATTACAAACAACATCCGTTTATCATTGTGTTCTTCTGTTATTGATCAAATTGCATTCATATTTAATTTTCAGACTTTTGCATCTTAAACCAATTATCTCGTTTTATTTAAGTCTTAATTAATCTAGTTATCACACAACTGTCTAATGCCGAGAGTCTTCTGGGATACGATACTTGGGCTTACCATTTTATATTACTTGTGCGATTTGGTACACTTTTTAATCCATTAACACTTAGCTCAATGCTTTTTCTTTTCCTTTTTCAATCTTTCCACCAACCCCAAACTTGAACCTTTATCAATACCTCACAAATGTTCTCAACTTAACTCAAGGTACTTAACTGAAGGTAAAGACTTTAACAAAGGGTTTTCAAAAATTGCATAAGGCTCAAGGTTCAAAGGTCACAATAAATTGTTTTCTTTTCAGTGGACAAAAATCATTTGAAGACTAATAAGGGATAACAAAAGATGACCTTGATATATGAAACTTGCAAGNCTCTCTATCATGAATTCTATGTGGCTAAGGTTGATAGTATTGGTCTGCAAGCCTACTCTACCTCATGGTGTGTGAGTTTAGTTGGAGTTTTGGAACTCCTCCTTGTATGACTCTTACTTCTCTTTATTTCCTCTTGGGCTTTTTGTTGTTTCGCATTAAGGACTCTAAGTTCTTCTTCCAACTTAGCAAGATACTCTTCTCTTTCAATTCTTTCTTTTTCTTTGAGAAGGGTTTCTTGCATTTGCCAAATTTTAAGTGACTTTAGCTCTTTTGCTAAATTTTTCAAAGTGGGTTTTACATCCTCACTAGAGTCACTTCCAATTTCAAAAGAATTAGTCTTAGACATCCTTAAAGGTTTTCAAAAAGATGCAATGAAACAAACAAATACTTAAATTTCAATGAAAGTTCCTTAAGAGACCTTAAGGAGGCAAAAGATACCCAAGTTCACTTCTAGGAAAGGGAGGTGAATCACAATGGATTTCTTAAATACCAAGCCTTTGCTAGCCAAAGTTTACCTTAGGCACTTTTGAACCAAATTTCTCAAAGGGAACTAAAGTTGAAATTAAAGTTGACACACACTAAGTTATCACAATTAAAGAAAGCAAATAAACTAGTTATGCGACCTAATGATTAAGTTAGAAGAACTCTGGTTCCTCCAACCAACCAACTAAAAAAACGAAAATTACTAAGAAATAAAGGGTCTTCCACATGATTTTTGTCCACTGAAAAGAAAACAATTTGTTTTGACCTTTGAACCTTGAGCCTTATGCAATTTTTGAGAAACCTTTGTGAAAATCTTTACCTTGAGTTAAGTTGAGAACATTTGAGGTATTGATAAAGATCCAAGTTTGGGGTTGCTGGAAAGACTGCAAAAGGAAAAAGAAAAAGCATTAAACTAACCAGTAAGTATTTGAAAAGAAAAAGCAAAAGAAAAAGAAAAATGAAAAGAAAAGAAAAGAAAAGCTCAATGCAAGGGAAAGCTAGGAAAAGAAGGTAAGTCTGTGTGCTTCAATGATGAAATCACAAATGTCCCTCTTAACTTAAGGATTTTGCTGACTAGAAAAACCAATTTCCTTCTTAGCCCAACCAAGATACAAGCCATGAAAAGCCCTTATGATGAAAACTTGCTTGTGAGTTTGTTTGATTGTGGTTAAATGAAAGGCAAAGTTAATTTGTGTGACATTGTGATAGCAGAGTGTAAAAGACACCAACACCTCACTATACACCTGTGAGTTGAGTGATACACTTTTGAGTGCTTGAGTTATAAACTTTTGAGTGCTTGAGTGAAACACTTTCCTTGGTGATGAGTATTTCTTTGAATATTTTATTACATCTTTGCTTGGTTGATTGATCATTCTTAAGGATAGCATCTGTTAAAGTATATGAGCAACACAATGATTTTGATTGAATTAAGGCATCTGCACATCTTGACTAAGTTCTGTATGCTGAGTTGATAAAAGTGATTGCTTGTCTGAAAGAAAAAAGTTTTTGAAAAAGGTCGAGTCATTGCAGTAATTGTTCTGAAAAGCTGAGTTACAGTCTGTTTTTCTTGAGGACAAGCAAAGTTCAAAGTTTAGGGTTGTGATAATGGTTGAAAATACCGTTATCTGTGATGTAATTTTGATACTAAATGCACCCTTTTCTGCTTAGAAACTTGGTTGGAATCATGATTTTCTGTTAAGTTGTGTGAATAAGAGAGTTGAGGTTGAATTTAATGGTTTTATGACTAATTTCTCTTGTTTTGATAGAAAACGAGATAATATGGAAAGCAGGGATGAAGTGCCATGGAGATGGAGCTCAGAAAGGCATGGAAAAGAACCAGAAGGGAGGAGTGCTCGAAGCTTGGGCGCCCTTTTTGGAGGCTTGAGCGCAGAAGACCACCGCTCACCGCCCGGGAGCCCTAAGTGGGGCGCTTGAGCGTCACTGACTCGGGCTTAGGCTTTGTTTCTGTTATGTTGTCAATCTATTTAAAGGACCCAGACGTCCTAGGTTTGGTATCTCTAGCTGGAGAAGCACAACAACACTCTCTTCCACTCTCTGAAGGCGGATTTAGATGCGAAAGCGTTGTTCCTCTATTTTTAGGGTTTTGCTATCTCATGCTTTTCCATTATTCATCTAGTCTCTCCATGTCTATGGGGAACTAACCCCAACAACACACTCATCTCATTACAAACAACATCCGTTTATCATTGTGTTCTTCTGTTATTGATCAAATTGCATTCATATTTAATTTTCAGACTTTTGCATCTTAAACCAATTATCTCGTTTTATTTAAGTCTTAATTAATCTAGTTATCACACAACTGTCTAATGCCGAGAGTCTTCTGGGATACGATACTTGGGCTTACCATTTTATATTACTTGTGCGATTTGGTACACTTTTTAATCCATTAACACTTAGCTCAATGCTTTTTCTTTTCCTTTTTCAATCTTTCCACCAACCCCAAACTTGAACCTTTATCAATACCTCACAAATGTTCTCAACTTAACTCAAGGTACTTAACTGAAGGTAAAGACTTTAACAAAGGGTTTTCAAAAATTGCATAAGGCTCAAGGTTCAAAGGTCACAATAAATTGTTTTCTTTTCAGTGGACAAAAATCATTTGAAGACTAATAAGGGATAACAAAAGATGACCTTGATATATGAAACTTGCAAGCAAGTAGTTCAATCACAGAAAATTCGGGTAAAATCATTATGCTTCCAAAAAAATAATAAGTATTCAAAAACAAACTCTAAAGCCCAAACCTCACACAGGTAAACTCTCAAGTCCCAGAATTCAGAAAAACACCCTGCTCAGTATCTCAATCAAGTTTTACATCAAGCACCTATTTCATACACTGTGAGCCATCACCTGTATATCAACACATCATATATCATCTCAACATCAATCAGCACACTAGAGTATCATAAAGCAATACTTATCACAAAACACACCAAAGTTGAACCAAAGCAATGTAGTTCATTCAAGCAAAGTACAATCAACAAAACAAATAATTAAAAGGAAAACAATAAAAACAGAAACAAAATAAAGTCTAACAATCTAAACAATAAACAGTAAAATAACAAAGATCATGTTCTGAAACAAAAGTGGCATCCATAAGTAGATGCCAAGTACACTCATCACTCGTCATCAGAGTCCTCCTCCTCAGCCTCAGCATCATCATCCTCATCCTCAGCATCATAATCCAAGGCTGAAGCTTCAGTTGCTTCAGCTCTACCACCCTCCTGTGTTGGGTCAGCGGGCCACGCCACATGGGCTGCAAAGTGATCTTGAGATATGAACTGTCTCTCAGGGAATGCAGACGTTAGTGTCCTCAGCAACTCCTGCTCGCCCCTGTATAAGGCAGTCAGTCTATAATCAAGCAAAGAATAGTACATGTCCCGCATCTGAAAAGGAGCGACATCATGAACTGGCTCCTGGGCAGGTGGTGGTGCTCTCCTGTGTGTCCTGGGCTGCTATGGTGGTGGCATTGGCTGCCCTGGCTCATCCATTGCATAGTAGTGTGTAAAGTAAGCTGCGTTCAGCTTCTTTCTTGGACGCTCCAGTGGTGGCCTAGAAACATCAATACCAGCAGCCTCACAAAGATGAGTGATCAAGGAGGGATGTCCTAGGGGTGCCTTGCTGGTAGCACCACGGGCACAACTCTAGATCTCATCAGCTATAACCTGCCCAATATTAATGTTGAGGCCCCTGAGAACACAGTAGAGGAAGATGGACCTCTTGATAGTAATGTCTGACACATGGGAATATGGCTGAATGTTGGCATGAGAGAAGGCCATCCAATACTTTGCCAGTGGCGTCAAATGGGGTCTAATGATGTGGATGGGTGCCCCAGACTTGTTCCTATGAAAGTGCCCTCCAGGCACGCATAAAGTCCGCTCCACGTCCTTATAGTCAACTCCTTCCATCATGGAAGTGGCAAACTAGCACTATGCTCCCTCCTAGTCTACGCCAAAAAAAGTGTTAATGGTGTCAGCATCAAAGGCAACTCTCTTACCCCTTACATAGCTAAAGTACGTCTCATCCTCTCCCCCCAATGCTTTTGCATTTGTGTAGAATTCTTTGACAATGTCTACATTGGCAGGAGAGGGGTAGGATGCCAGGTGGCCTTAGTCTCTGTTGTTCAACTTCCTTTCAAATTGAGGAGCCAAAGAACGTATGTTGGCCACCTTCCTTTCCATCAGCAATCTTCTTCCCTCCATAGGTGGGAAATATCTCTCATGAGCAGAAGTTCTGAACTTATTTGAATAGAACTGCTCCTTCTCCTTCCTCTTTGTTCCCTTGTCTTTGGTACCAAGAGTTTTGACCCTTTTTCCTGAAGATGAAGCCATTTGTGCACATAGAGATTCACAAAAAAAAAACACAGATATCATCAAGCATTAGCCCCAAAAATCAAAAAATTCTTCTCATTCAAAAAGAGGGAAAAATTGAGAGCCCTCAACATCACCTACACAGAACCAAACAGCTAGAACAGAACAAACCAGGAAAAATAGTCACTGCCGCTCACCGCTCGAGCACCCCTCAGGGGGCGCTTAAGCAGCGCGCGGTGCAACCAAGCGTGTTCTTGCTGTATTTTTCACTTCCCAAATCAATTTCAACTCACTCCAAACCACAATTATCACAATTTAATCGGTCCAAACAATGGTAAATCATGCATAGACAGTGCCAATCATCAAAATCAAACTTTTTCATCCACATTCTTAAAAAATCAAACTTTTTAGAACTTAAAACATTAAATGGCATGACTTACTTGGTTGGAGACAAGTGATTAGTGGATAATGATCAATCAATTGGAAGAAATCTGAACTTTGCAACAGCCAAACACACCAAAACCCTAAACTTGAATGATTGAATTGTGTAAAAAATGGTGAGAAAGAGGGTTTTTGGTGGATGAATGAGGGGAAAAGTGAGGAGAGGACTTAGGAGGAGTGTTTAGGGAGGCTAGAGTGAAGGAAATCTAAGAGAGGAGGCTTGGTCGAACCCTAGGGCGTAAAAAGAATGAAGTGGGCCAAAATCCCGCTTGAGCCCCAAACTTAAAACCCAATATGCAGTCGCGCCGCCCTGGCGCCCCTTAGGAAGCGCTCAAGCGGCAAGTGGCACTTTCCTACCTTAATTTTTTGGCTTGTTTTGGGCACTTCTGGCCCTGGGTTCACAGATTCTTCTTAGAAATTTTCCAGTTTCTTTTCCCTAGCTCACAAAACAACACTCAAACCAAACAATTAATCTCTCTCCACCCCTCAAACATTCAGTTATTACAGACTAAGCACACCTGAATTACAAAAACACAAATAAAACAGAAACAAAATTCAAATGACAAAAAAAAATAAAGAAACAAAATAACAGTTTGTAAAACACTTAGTTGCCTCCCAGTAAGCGCTTCTTTAACATCACTAGCTTGACCCAATAAACTCATATCACATCTTTGATCTTGGTATTCTCTTTTCCTTCTTTACACCAACAGTTCTTCAGTAACTTCCTGTTCACCTTTTTTATTCTCCTGGAAATTGAAGATTCAATCTATATCAGTCCATCAGTTCTGAGTTCTTTCACAACCCACAGCTTTTTGTTGAATCTCACTGGAATGCTTGGTTTAAATTCTTCATGTTTCTCTAGGGAGTCTTGATGAACACTTTTTCCTTTGCTATCTTTTTCTTCTTCTTTTACCTGTGACAGAAAACACTTTTTACCTTTCTTACCTGCCTTTGTAGCTTTAGTCCTAACCTCTGGTGCATCTCCACATGCAGCTTTGAGACTAGTCTTCTTGATGAGTCAATATTTTATCGATTTCACTTAGTTGAGTGTACCGAATTTAATCAGGGAATTGTGCTTAAATGTCCAGTATTTTTCCATTTTTGCTAATTGTACTTAATTTGACCAAAAATTCTTATTTTAATTAATTTGAATTATTTGAGCTAATTATTTTCATCATTGATTGCAAGAAAAATTTTGGAAATAGAATTTGGGACATTTAAAGGTTAAATGAGGTGTGTGCTTGGAGAGACCGTGAGGTGCATCCAGCACCAGCGGGCTTGGATTTATTCACATTTAGCATGGAGTGTGGTGTCATGAAGAAAGATTAGGAGGTGCAGCCTTCATTTTAGTGAGCACACGGAGCATCCATATTGGAGAAGGGGATGCGCTGTCCAATACGGCCCACACTTGGAAGCAGCACATCAATGGACTCACGACCTTGGTCCAGCAGCTAAAGGGTGCATCCAGCAAAGCAGCTTCCGTTCTTCATATATCACGGCCCATGGCAATTAGCACAGCACAGCGGAATGGAAGCACACAGCAGCTTGGCACAGGAGCCTGATAACGGTTGAAAAACCGTTATTTTTATGCTTAAAATTTATACCAAAAGCAACCTTTAAGACTTAGAAACTAGCTTGAACTCATATTTTTTCTTTAGTTTTGTGAATAAGAGAGTTAAAGGTGAATTTAATGGTTTTGTGCAAGATTCCCTTGATTTTGTAGGCTAATTGAATGATTTGAAAGAAGAATTGAAATACCGAATGATTGTAATGCTGAAAAGTCAACCAAAAACCAGAAAAGTCAACAAGTCAACCAGAAAAGTCAACCAATCAACCAGAAAAGTCAACTAGTCAACCAGAATGCTGAAAAGTCAACCAGAATACAGAAAAAGTTCCGCTGAGCGGCACTTTTCAGGTGCCAAAATCACCGCTGAGGGGCAAAAACAGCAGCTAGTGGCAAAATGGATCATGCGCTATTACCGCTCAGCGGTAAAATACCACTGAGCGCCATTCTAAGTGGGCTTGGACCGGTTTTCTTTTGTTTTTATGGGCTTGGGCCTAATTTTCTGTATTTTTAGAATAGTATATAAGCTTTAGGACGTCCTAGGGTTTGTATCTTTGGCTAGGAGGAAGCAGAAACACACTTTTCACCCCTTGTGGGTAGATTGGGAGATGGTGACGGCTCTCCTCTTCTCTTTCTAGGGTTTTTCTATCTCTTTCATTCTTTCATTATTGTTCATCTAGTTTCACCAGGAATATGGTGAACTAAACTTTGTATGGTTGTTGGGGAATCAATGCAGTCTTGTAAAACTCTCATATATGGAATTTGTGTTTTAACATCTTATTTTAAGATACATGTTTTCTTTCATCATTAGTTAGGGTTTTTCCTCTTTGCTTAAAGCTTGCGTTGTTTAACTCATTCAATGCCATGATTATTGATTTTGTCGATATGGGAACGTACGGGGAAATCTAGATCCGGGGAATTTCTCCCAATAGCATATTGCCTAGACATAGAAATATGAGGGTTGGTTGCCGTTAAGCTTCTGCACTTCAGAATTAATTATTAGGGATGCTAGGAAATGTATGAACTCGTAATTAAGGATAGGCCTTCTTGCAAGGTGATTTAGATAGTGGCATTAGCAATTAATGAAAAGAATGACGAATTCCTAAACGTATATGAGAGTGGATAAGATGAAATTGATAACCCCAACAACATACTCATCCATCTAATTCATTAAAGTGTTTGTATTCCTCTTTTCCATTAAAGGGAAGCCACGTCCTTGAGGGAGAAGCCCACACTTGGTTCGTCCAAAAGCAGCTGTTACGAGCTTGGATTCATGCAGAGAAAAGAAGAGGAGGCAGCGTTGGTGTGTGCGCTCACGGTGGGGGCTGGAAGAAGCACAGAAGTGGTGATTCATTTCGTGAAGCAGCAGTGGTGTCACATTTTGGTCCAACAAGCATGGGAGGTGCCAGCATTCAAGTCTTCACACGGTCACTTGGGAGAAAGAAGCCTTCAATTTGGAAGAAGGGGGCTGGAATGGGAAGCACGGTTACGAGCTGGAAGATAAAGCTCTGAAGTTGTTATCTTAGTCCAACAACTCAAGGGATGTATTTAGCTAGTGCACGGTGAAGGAAAGAAGGAAGGCTGATGCGTTTTTTCTTAAAAAGAGAGCATGGCAAGCTCAAGCAGGATTTTTCCAACTTTAACAAATAGAAGCACACGGTGAAAATGGGTTGGTTTTTGGGTGCAAAAGAAGAAGTTGTCCAGCAGTTGCTGCATCCAGAAGCTGAGGTCCAACACGCTCACTTTGGAAGAGAAGTCCAACAAGCACAAGCGGACAGCAGCTTGGAGTGTGGGCACCACCGTTCAAGGAATTTGGCAACATCCATGGAAGAGGGAAGCAAAAAAAACACATGGACACCAACAAATGGAGGGTCCACCTTTTGCTTACTTTTGGCACATTAGAGAAAGAAAAATGTTAGGAAGACAGACACACGCAAAAGCTGCTAGAAAAAGCACAATTTTATTTTTGTCTTTCTTGGAAAAGCACCTCACGGCAACAATAAAAGGGGGAGTGGGAGCAGCCAGAATGAGTATGGAGTGACGGCCTGGGAGAGCCTCTCTCTTCCAGTAGGCTCCAGTAGTGTAGGCAGCAGAATGAAGAGTAGGTAGTGTTCTTCCAGTAGAGAAATGGAGTGTAGGGTAGAGTAAGTAGAGAGTGAGAGGCCGTGAAGAGGAGTTCCAAACAGAGAGAACAGTGTTGGAGCAGCAGAAGCTGAACGGTGAAGAATAGCACAGTACAGAATGGAAGGCTACGGTTGAAAATGGTGTACACACTAGGTTCCAATTTTATTTTCTTCTTGTAATGAATTTTAATTCAATGAACAGTTTGATTTAATTTTCTATCACTGAATTTTCAATGCTATTTTACTGTTCCGTTTCTGATGTGATTTAAATTCTGCTGCGATTTGATTTATGTTGTTGTTTGTGTGCCGTTTAATTTCTATTGTGTTTTCACTGTGTTGTTGATTATTTCACTTTAAATCATTCACTGTAATTTTTTTCTCTATATTTGATGCAATAATGTTGATTCCATTTTCATAATTAAAATTTATTGTGCTCTATTTTTACTGTTTACTATATTTTCGTTTTTTGTATTTTCGTTTTCTGTATTTTTTGTTTTCTGTTCCGGATTTGTTTTTATTGTTTCGTGTTGCTGTAATTTCGTTTTCATTGTACCAATTTCGTTTTTACTGTTTTAATTTCGTTTTATTGTATTGAAATTTACTTCGACGTTTTTAATTCTGTTTTATTTAAATTCCAGTTTCCAATTTAATTTTTCCTCATCAAAACAAAATCACAAAAACCCCCCACCTTCGTGTTTGATCTGCGACTGAACCACAAATTGGTCCTTGAGAGACGACCTAGGAGTCACTTCCTAGTACTGTACTGCATTCTTTTATGCAATCAAATTTGATGGGCCGCGACAGCCCGCATCACTTCTTCACCTGGATTTGCTGCTCAACATTAAAGACATTGAAAATCACCTCCTCTTCTTGGTCTTTGAGTGTTATAGTTCCATTATCAACATTAATGATCACCTTGGTCGTCTTCATGAATGGCCTTCCAAGAATAATAGGGATTTCTAAATCTTCCTCCATCTCCATTACAACAAAGTCCACCAAAAATCTGAGATGGTCAGTTTGTGCCATCACATCCTCCACCACACCATAGGGCTTTTTGGTGGATCCATCCGCCATAAACAGAGTCATCTTTGCAGGTGATGGACAAATTTATGAACACCAAATTATGATGTCACAAACTTGTTTTCAATCGGCAAGTATGACCGAATCGTTCAAGTAATAAAACTTGGTAAGACCAAGTATCGTTCTTCCCAAAGGACTCACGGCCTAGTTTAGTTATGTGATTTCTTAATTAACTAAGACTTACAAACGAATTAATTGGGGTTTAAAATGCAAGACAGAAAATAAACATGTATGCATGAATTGTGATCAATGGCAAAAAGCAAAAGATAAACACTTTCAATGAAATTTATGTATGGATATGTTGTTGGGGGTCAATTTCATCTTATCCACTCTCATATATTTTAGGAATTCAAC